>NEWO01001890.1:13267-43714 GCA_003013225.1 Phalaenopsis aphrodite
CTATTTCATTATAAGCTTATCATATTTGGAGATCATTTGATCCTCAAAATATATCTCAAAGTTCTTCTTTCTACTTAATATTCTCGAAATGCTATTAAGCACCAACAACCACACAACTATACATGCAATCAAGTAGTATATAGATTTGAATATGTGCATCAATCCTACGAAAAATGAGTTAAATTTACAAAATGGAAAAACTTTTTGTCTATTAGTTTTATGTCTTGCTTGAGAATTAATATTTGTTGAATTTTTGAAGTGACCCTAAGTAATTTCTTAAGAAAATTGAATCTAACCATATTTTAGGGTTTTAATCAAATGAGGAAACCTCCCTTGAATTGGATCTAGCAATCTAACCAAATGTTATTGAAAATCATGAACAATAATATTTCTTAGCCCCTTCCAGTGGTCTTGAGAAGTATTAGTATCTCATATTACAATCAATTCAATAACCATGCAAAAACTCTCGTGTTCATGAGTTTATCTATGTAGTTGCACTATTCTAATAACAATATTCCTTTTCCCCTAAAATCATGTTGAGTAACATAATGGTTTCACTAGCTTGCTCTCGTAGTATTAGTTCACAATTTATTTTAACAATCTAATTGATTCGTTTAGATGTAAATTACATTTAAAATGCTAAATTATCAATGCACTACTATAGAAAGTTTAATAATAATTCAAAGATAACATTACATTGTGTAAAATACCAAGTGAGAGAGATATTTAGTTCCTACTCATTTAAAAAAAAAATAAAAAGAAAAAGAAAAAAAAAGTAAATCCAAGCAATAAGTTTACACAAATGAAAAACAATCAAACCCGAAGTTATTCTCCTTTTGGACCACTTTCAATCTTCTTTTTGCAAAGAAACTTTGCTTTGTTTGAACCCATATATAAGAAAGTAAAAATATTAACTAAACAAACTAAAACATTCACACACTCACTCAAATCTCCACTACAACTCTTCTTCAAGTGTCAAAAGTCTCCAAGAGAACTCCAAGTTTAGAAGTGTAGAACGAGTCAAAATGCAGTAGTCTTCTTCAAAAAAAATTTCTTCAACCTTTGGATATTGGCAATTTAAGCCCTCACTCATGAAACAACATGAGTTGACACTTCTTAACCTTAATCCTCATCTATAAGTGTGTGGGCACTCAGAATTAGCGCCTAGGCACCAACATTGTTTCTAGGAGTGTAGGCGCATAAAATTAGCTCTTAGGAGCCAAAAATTGGTGCTGAGAGGCTTGACCCTCTTGTTTCTGATCTTAAGTGTGCCAAACAGACATCTAGGTGCCCAAGACTTGTTCCTAGTTACAAATTTAGCTAGGTTCAGCCCTGTTTAGCCTGTTTTGAGTTTATTTCATCTCTTTGCCTCACTAAATTGACTAATCACATATACACTCCATGTAAAATAACAAATTCCATTGAAAAGTATAAAAATAACACAAATAATATATCAAATAGAATATAAAAATCATACACGAGATGCACATTAAATACCCTTAAACAAAAATATTACTTGCTTTCAAGTAATTCAACATATTAAATAATCATCAGAAATTAACTCTAGATTTATTTTTAGAATCTCAAGGCTCCTTAATAAAGGGGCAAAATTTTTTTTAAGGATTTATAGACCTCTTCCTATGATTGAATTGTCTTTAAAACTCCTAATATCCCCACATAAATTGCATTAACAATCTTTTTATACATATACCCCTAAACCACTTCTATTTGGTTAATTAAAATAAAATTAGCTCCTATTTTTCATCTTCATAGCAGAAAATTGAAAGTAAAATTAGCTATGCTAAGGATGACAGTCTTCTCCGTAGAGGTGGTAGCAAGTGCAAAAGAGAAGGATAAAAATAAAGAGGAAATGCTTGAAGAGATTAAAGTAGAGGAAAAGAAAATTAAAAAATATCATGCTCAATTAGAGGGAGGAAACTCCTTTAGAACTATCATTCGAGGTCGAGGTCAGGGATGTGGATGAGGAAGAGGAAACCTAATCATTAAAGAAAAGAGAGCTCCAATGATAAACATTAACTTGGTTTCAAACTCAGACAAAAAAAATAAACATGCAATAATTATAACTCAGAAAAATAAATAATTTGAGATCTCTCTTGAAGGTGAAGATAAAAAAGAAAGATAAGTACAAGTTAATGTAAGAGGGTATCAATCATTGTGTAAAGAATATGACCCGAAACCCAATTTCTTTAAAAAAATGAAGAGTTTTGTGGTCAAAGAATAACATAGTGTATGTGGAAAGCCTATTAGGTTCTATTTTGGATCTTCTTCCTCTAGTTCTGAAACAAATATAAAATTAGAGAAAAATAACCTTTTAAATTTAGTAGAACTTCTTGTTGAACATTATTCATCTTATGTTTAGAAACTTATTAATGTTGTTTGGTGCCAAAATAATAGTCAAAAGATGATTCCCGCCTCTTTGAAAAACTATGGAATAATAGAAAACCCAACTTCAATTAGAAAGAAGGTGTCAGTTTCAACACAATTGGGCCCCAATATGATATAAAATTTTGTTTAGTTGTCTTTGAAGTATCCAATATAGTATGTGTAGAAGCATCATACATGAAGATGCGCCACTAGAACTAGAAGAGGGAATTAAGCAAAAAACCATGAGATGAAAGAAATCAACTTGGGGATAGAAGATAAACTGAGACCAACATTTATTAGCTCACTATTTAACAAAGTAGAAGTAGAGGGAATGATTAAACTATTAACAGAATATAAGGACTGGACTTCTTGAAATTATAACGAGATGCTTGGACTAGCTCCAAAATTTATAGTACACAAACATAGATTGGACCAAACTATAGTTCCAGTACAACAAGCTTCAAGGAGAATGAGCCAAGAAACAGAACATAAGTTATAACTAAAGTGAAGAAATTAATAGACACCAACTTTGCCCACGAAAGAAATACCCAACTTAGTTAGCCAACGTAGTACCAGTGAAGAAGAAAAGTGGTTAGATTAGAGTTTGCATTGACTTTAAATATCTAAAAAAGCCTATCCAGAAGACAAATTTCCATTCCAAATCCTAGAATTAATGGTAGACATCACATTAACATATGCAATATTCTCATTCATGAATGGATAGTCAAGATATAATCAAATTAAGTTGTTTTCAGAAGATGAAAGAAATATAGAAAGCCCATGAACATTTACTGTTATAAGGTAATGCCCTTGATACCTAAGAATACTTATCTGACTTACCAGCAAGATATTACAAGGAGCTATGACAAATTCATCCATAACTAAGTCAACTGTTATGTGGATGACCTAGTCGTTAACAGGGACAAAAGGACAATCAATTTTATATTTTAAGAATTATCTTTAAGCAATTACGATAATTTAATCTTTAATTAAATCCCTTAAAGTATGCTTTTTATTTTACCCTTAGAAAATTCTCAGGATTTTTTGTTCGACATTGTGCAATCAAATTTGAACCTCTTAAATTTGAGGTTATCTTAGAAATGCCACCTGCGAGAAATTTCACTAGATTACGATCCTTCCAAGGAAAGAAGGTATATACTAGCCTCTTTATGTCTAAATTGTCAGAAATGTCTCAATTCTTTGTTGCATTGGCTCAGAAAGATGATAAATTTATTTGGGATGATAAATGTAATATGCTTTTCGAAAGCATCTAGTGGTATTTGATGGACTCTCCTATTTTAGCAGCCCTGGTCTCGAGTAGCCTTTCATTCTTTATACTACAACATTAGCTAACTCTCAAAGCCTTGTTAAAGAAAATATCATATATTTTATGAATCATCATCTAATCCTTGCATAAATAAAATATCCTTCAATTAACAAGTATTGTCTTCTTTAGTATTCGACGCCCAAAAGTTTCGATATTATTTTCTTTTTCAAAAGGTAAGCCTTATATCAAAAATCAAACTATTGCAATACTTGATGACCCGACTGATGTTTTCTTGAAGATTAGCAACATTATCAGTGATATTGCTGCAGTTTGACGAAAGATTCATGCCCCTACGTGTCGTCAAAATATAAATCTCAGCAGACTTTCTAGCGACACATTCGTTCCCAACTATCTCCGCTCAAAGATAACTTACTAGATGAAAAATCTTGGATTTGAAACTAGGAAATTTACTTTGATGGAGCTCATTTCATCTACAAAGATAAAGAAATTCAAGCAATCAAAAGCGAAAAAGCAAGAGTTAGACTGTTTTTCAAAACTTTAAAATAAGGCATCTTAAGAATCTCCTACCACTTGACAAAACCATGGACAAATAATGAAGCAAATTATGAAGGCTTAATAATTGGCTTGGAGTTGACAATTCTAATAAGGATGATAAACATCAAGAACAATGTAAATTCTCAACTAATCATCAATTAAGCTGCCAGAAGATGCAAAGTTTTGAAGCCAAAAATTGAGAATCCCTCTCGATATATAATGAAACTTATAGAAAACATTCCAAATGTCACACTCATTAGGGTTCTAAGGGGAGAAAATGTGAACATAGAAGATACTTCTATCCCAATCTCAGTATGACTTGCCAAACACAAAAAAGTATGAACTTGTTGACATTGATCTAGAGCTGGAGAAGAAGCTAGATAATATGTTCCCTTGTGGTGTATTGACCTCATTTTTTATGAGGTCCCTTCCTCTTCTTAGAGCCTAGGGTCTACCCTTAGGATTTCTTGTTGGACTCTCTTAGAGGACTAGTACTGGGACCCACACCAACTAGAAGTTCAAACCATTTCTTAATTTCGTGCAATTTTATATGGTGGTTTCAAATCCTCGACGCTTGGTTGAGTCCATTAAAACCAATGCATCAAAACTCAAGTCGAGTGCCCATAACAGAAAAAGCCCAGGGAACCTATTGTGACTTCCGAACACTCTCATGATATACAAATATCACAATTCACACGCCCAATGCACATAAATGTCAAAATTCACATCATCGAAACTTGTAAAAGGGGCTTCACAATCGATCAACCTTAAATTAGTCGCCAAAATGATTGATCGCAAATTAAAATTTTAAGAAAAATTGAATTTGACACGTTTTCGATCCAACTGTCAATGAAGCTATTCAAACTACTTTAGATAACAAAACAGATTGCATCGGAGCATCCGAAACGTCAATTTTAGCTAGGTAGGACACCCATTTTGATAGCATTTCGCGAAAAAATACACAAATATTAAATATATCTTTTTGTTTTTTTATTTTTATAGTGGGGCCCACTCACACCACCCGGATCTCTCCTCTTCTCCTTTAGTTCGTCCTCTCCGACACGACCACACCCCTCTCCTTTGGCCTGTGCCATCTCACTGGCCTCCTTCCACAATCGATCCTTAGCTGCATTGTCCTCTCTCTCCTGTACGTGAGGAAGAGTTGACCTAGGTTTCCTGTTGCCTTGTCCGACACCCTCTGCCCGAAATGCTTCTTCCCAAAGCGTCACCAGCCTTGTCTTGCCGGGCGAGGAGGTCCTTCGTAAGCCTTTGAGTCCCACTATGGTAAGTTTGACCCTAGCAAACTTGTTCCCTGAGGCACGAATGCGGCAAGTGCTTCTCCTTCCCGATGACTTCGACTCTCTGCCCATGCCTTTTGTATTCGGTTCACCCCCGGTAATTCGTGGTAGATTTCTTCCCTCCCATTTGGCTATGTAAACCCCTCTGTGAGGGAGAGTAGGGGTTGTTGCATCTTTGGCTGGAGATTCCCCCTGCTTGGTTCAGCTTGTGTGTGATATTTTGGAAGTTCTGGGGTTGAAATTTGGGTAGCATCTTGAGCAAGATGAGTTTCTATTCCTGATTTAATGGTAAAGAATACATTTCCTGCTCACTTTAACCGGATATGGGTTGAAGTTTAATCCCTTGTTTTGCTTCAACTAATGGATACAAGATATATCATTCATGCGTATTTACATGTTGCATGGCTGGTCTTCATTTTTTTTTAATTTCATCATATGAAGTACTTACAAGTGCATTGATAGTATGAGCAAAGATAACCTTCCGATTTGATATTATTGTGAGTCATACTTGAAGTATGGTTTGTATGTGTAAAACAATAATAATAATAATAATAATAGTATATATATATATATATATATATATATATATATATATATATATATATATATATATATATATATATATATATATATAGACATATATATATATGACACACACACA
The DNA here is from genome assembly GCA_003013225.1 of Phalaenopsis aphrodite. Lineage (NCBI taxonomy): Eukaryota > Viridiplantae > Streptophyta > Magnoliopsida > Asparagales > Orchidaceae > Phalaenopsis > Phalaenopsis aphrodite. The sequence goes on from NEWO01001890.1 coordinate 19,434, forward strand.
CACACATAAGTACTAGTTGATTTTCTTTTAAAATGCAAACATGATTAATGCTTATGGCTCTTGAAGTGGGAGAGCACTAGTTTTCTTTCTGTTTTTTTGAGCATGGGAGCATTTGACTGGCAATTTTGTTTACCTCTTTATACGATCTGAAATATTGCACTTATCTCTAGCGGGAGATTATGTACTTTGGTTTGACATGAAGAAGGACATATATGTGTGGATAGTGTACCCTTCTGAACTCTTGGATAAATTCCAGGTATACAAATTAAGCAACAAAGTCTTCTTCATTTCCAATAATTGAGCTTCTTATGTATGCACATATTACTGATTAATTTTGATTAAAGTCCAGTGTTTGATATAAAAATGAAACATTCATGTTGGGACAAACACATGAAACCTTGAAGTAATTATAGATTCAAGGTTTATCTTGATGAATGATTCAAATAAGCTGCTGGTTGAGACTGAAAAATTTACTTTTGAACTTCATTTGGGTGGACTTGATAAGCGGTTAAAAAAAGGAAAAAGAAAGCTGAACAAGAGGATTTTACGGTTTCCTGTCTTACAAACATTGTAATGTGACATTTGGATTGTCTTGAGTACAACAAAAGGGTTAATTTATCTCTCTCCTTTTTTTTTAACATTTATACCACCCATTCTTATAGGCTTACATTTATAACATCTAAATTGAAGCATTTACGTATGTAGCACCCAATTTTTACATGTTTACATTTCTAAATTGCAGCACACATATATTCCACTATGGCTGTCAAAACGGTTCGTTATTCGCAAACAGCTCGTGTTCGGCTCGTTCGCTAAGTTAATGAGCCTAACACGAACAACACGAACGAATATTTGTCCGTTCGTGTTCGACTTGTTTTGGCTACCAATCAATTATATATATATATATATATATATATATATATATATATATCTTTGATGCGTAGTCTTTTTTTTAAATTTAATTAACTATAAGACTACGGAGATTTATAATTAATTAAAAGTATTAATGAAGAAAATAGAATAAAAAATATTAAATTAGATTCAAATGATATTTTAAATCTAGCTCTAATCTTTAACATCTGATAGCTACATGATTAGGGTTGTCAAAATGACATTTTGTTCGTGAACGGCTCATGTTCGGCTCGCTAATCAAACAAGCCGAACACGAAGACACTTTTTTAGCTCGAAATATAAACTTGCCGAACACGAGCTGAGCCTCGGCTCGCTCGTGTTTAACTCGTTTACATACCACCAGATTCTCATATAACTACACGTAAAGCATAAACTTTTATATGTACATAATTACCAGCTCTTATATACATTTACGTATCTACCACCCAATTCTTTCATGTCGCATCAAAAGCATCACCATTCTAGCTTTAAAAGGTGAGATACACCACCATTTGGTCTGATATCATTAAGACATTAAAGTGTTATTTTATAAATATAAATCAAAGTTTATGTGTTGAGAATGTGAATTCATAATTTCTTTTATACGTCGTTTCTCAGTCACCTTGCCCCTTGGAATGTAAAGTTCTTCCCTAATTGATGGATTCAATGGTTATCACACTCATGTGATATCTGGTGCTATTCTTCACATAAATGCCATCTTCATAAAAATATGATCTTGTGAGAATATAAAAGGAAATGAAGAGCAGCCCAGTTAGAGGCTTTGGGAGGAATATATGAGCAAGCGTGGAGATGAATCGATCTTCGATTCTGTTGATTTCTTCTATCATTATAAGGCAAAAAAAAAAAATTCAAATGGTGAAATGATTTACATATCTTTGAATCGCACACACATTTTGAAAGGAATTTACATACAGACCACTCAATTCCTATATATCTACATATCTAGCAACCAAACTTTGATCTTTACGCTTGTGTCACCCCACCCTATGCATGAAATGGTGTTATCTCTTTGGCAATATGAAAGGCTTGGACAGTTTTGTATGTATGAAAGATTCGCGTGGCATAAATGTAAAGATTTGAAGTCTAGGTGTGGGTATTATGAAAGATTTACATGCATATCATACATTTCTTATACAATTGCACCTCTAACATCCGAAAATTGTGTAGGAATGTAGTTCACTTTATGGCTTACATGTGTATCCTTAGAGATCCTCTACATGTTTATATTCATTAGGATTTGAAGTTATATGAGCCGCACCTTTTGAGTTTATTTAGCGGCTTTTAGGTTGCACCTTTTGGACCGTGGTTTCTTTTTGAGGCTTTATTTTGTTGTCAGTGGACTGCATCTTTCTGGATATTAGTCAAGCATCTAGAGTTTTCTGATACGTTTCGTTTGCATTATTACATTGGTAATTCAGAAGAAGATTATTTATAGTTAAATGTGTTGATTTCTGAGTTATCTGTGGATGCTTAGTTTGGTTGAAGTCTTAAGCCAACCCACCTGCTATTTTTACCTCTTCCTTACACAGTTTTTTGGAGGTGGGTGGCCTTCTTTTCCTTCATTTGTTTCTTTTCGGTTTTCTTTCCTTGCTTCTTGGTTGGATTTAGGTGCTTTTGTCCAAAACATAGGCGCGCATATATAACTCTGGCTATATATGAACCATCAAGCAAAATCGTAAGATGGATGGTTTTGGGGTTTAAAAGGCGATGATGATAAAGACATCCGTGCATAAAGAAGAATAATATTGCATCCTACGACATCGGGACTTGATTCAGAGACCTGGTGAGAGTGTAGGATGTAAATATTATTCACCGACAATAGACTAGCGAGGCTCATTGCCTTCTTATGTTGCTGGCAGTTCTAGCCCGACAGTGTACTCGACTCGTGCACAATCAAATTTATAAAATACAATAACAGAACAGATACATCACTTACAAAATATTTTTTATTGCTAAATATAATTCCATTTTTGCTTGTTTGTGTGAAATCCATATGCTTGACAAAACATGGACTTTAAATAACATAAATATGATTGTCCACTTTTGAATTACCTGAACTGATTTAAGAATTGCACTCTTATGATTGTCTTGTTGAAAATTTCTTATTGAATTTCGGGATTTATGGACGTGGATAACCGATGATTGCCTTCGAAGTTCCTCGAGAATAACTAAATCTGAGCCTACCCCGACATGAAAGCTTACAGGTTTTCTTCTAGCTTTCTTTACAAGCTCTTATGATTTCTTTCGAGTTTTTTTAACAAGCTTTTTGCGATTCTTTTCTTCGAGTTTTTACGTACTATCTGGTTGCCTACCTTTTTTCTTACAGATGCACATGCCCTACCTATTTACTTTATATACAAAGCTGATCGTTCTTGCAAGAGCGGCTGGAATTTCAAATACACACATTTCGTTTATTGTTACATTCCACTGTTTCCCTTTTACCGCACTCTACTGCATATACATATATTTCATGTTTGTAATGTTAATGGTTATTGTTTACTGCGCTTCATAGCATGTTTCCTTTTTATTATTCATGTTACTTCTATAAACTCGTAAGGGCTTTTAAGATAGATGATAATAGGACATATGGTTTAGGAGGCACCCTATGGCGAGTCACTGACCTAACAACTGCATATACACACAAAGACCTAAACCCATTACTGATATGTTAAGGAGCTTGGAGTAGCCTTTACAAGAAGCGGAATAAGGAAAAAAGCGGACGGAGGGCGACGATTGAGACAACAACAACAAAGCGAAGGACAATCTTTAGTTGAATCCTTCAAAGAATAAATAACAAATTCATATGAATTTGAGGTAGTATGCCTAGCACGACATAAATCCTCCCCTTTTCTTTTAGGCCACTGCACAACCATATCGTGCAGCATAAGTCCTAACCCCTTTAGGATTATGAGGTTGTCGTTTGGTACGACGTAAATCCTCAAATTTTCCTAGGCTATTTGCATGATCGAATATTGTGTGAATATAAATCCTAAATTATAGAAATAAATTGCAAGATTGAAACACTAAATAACGTCATTTCAAAGATATAAAGCCAAACAATAGGATAGTTGGGAAGTCACCGAGGTGTTCCTCGGATCTGTGAAAACCCCAACCTTTCATTCTTTTGACTCCTGAAAATTATTTTGTTCCTTTTTTGAGCCATTCCCTTTTGACTTTCTTGTGTCATACTAACTTCAATTATTTAAGATGTAATTAACTATAGGTGTCTGCCTCTATAGGAAACTATGAACCTAGGTAAAATGAACTCTACCTAATCCTTATATTATGTAGGGAAACTTGTCCACTATAAGAAACTAGGAAACTAGGAACCTAGGCAAAATAAACCTTTCATAATCCTTATAATAGGTAGAAGAACTTTTCGGTCATACATAAAATGTTTCACAGACCAAACAGACGTCACAAATTCTTTAGTTTAGGTGGTTAACCCTATTAACAAGTGATATTCCCATCCTTCAGGATGGTGTATTACTTGTGGTACCATGCTTAACCATCTAAACTATCAAATATGTGAGATTTATTCTGTTTCACGTTTAAAAATTAAAATATTATTTTCTAATATTATAATCATATATAAATTAAATTAAAATATTATTTTTTCAAATTAAAATAGTACTTTTCAAAAATCAAATTCATTTATATATTAAGTTAAATTTTAAATGATTTCTAAAATTTCGGCTGACATGGTGTAGCAACAAGCATCAATGTTTGGTCTACAACAAAGAATCTCACCCAGAATTTGAAAGAGCCCAAATTTGTTCATTCCAATGAGGACTACGAATAACAACCAGTGGAAAGGGAGCAGGGGGAGTTCAATCAGCCCAAACATCTTGCACCCTCAACCTAGAAGGAAAAAATATAGTTAAGGATAGGGGGGCACACTTATCCGAGCAGATCTCACAACAGGTAATAGACTGCACTGGATCACATCTAGTGCCCGCTCAACTTTGCGAGCATACCTGACTATGGTGATGTTGTTAAGCTGCTCAATTCTATTCTAAAGATTTTTTATATGTCTGTACCTATTTGTTGTAAAATTTCTTGAGGACCGAAATAAGCAGGAGGCTTTATTTATACTATTACCAGATTAAAGGATTCCTTACCTCCTATATTTCTTAGAAAATCATACTAAGTAGTTGTTTTTTTATATGTTGCTACTATTTCTGATTGCTCATTTATATAGTTTTCCATTCCATAATTTAAGCATTTACTTGATAGTCCATCATAAAATGTTCATTCTAAACAAGTTCAACATACTTCTTTTAGATAAATGGACCCATCAAATGAGGATGAGATTATAAAGATAACAGAGAGAGCAACTATCCTTACCAACACAGTATGTCTAATCAATGAGTATTATCAGAGAATTTTTTGTAAGACACCTTATGTTTCATCTTCATCTGCAGTTGAAAAATGAGTTGCCAACTAATCGAAGCTCATAAAGTAGGATTCATAGCATGTTCCAGATGTTGAAAACTATGTTATGTGATTTACTAGATGAATTGCTGTCCAAATATGGTTTGCATGGAACTTTACGATTTATATCCCGAGAAATTCTAGCCATCACGGTTTTCATTTTGTCACACAATGAGTCCATTTGTGCTACTTTGAGTGATTCCAACACTCCACAAAGACAATCAGTGGGTATTTTGACATTGGGGTGAAGTTTTTGATGAATATGTTACCGACATTCACAACCATTAAAACCTTTTTTTGCACAAACACCTCAAGAAATTCGTAGCAATCCGAGAAGCAAGCTGTTCTTCAAGGTAATTGTTCTCACTATCTATTCTAACATTAGTACAAAAAAAAAATAGAAATAGCATATGTTATAGCAATTTTTTTTTTCTAGAAAGGATTGTATCAAAGCAATTGATTGCAAGCATATCGATGCGTGCATCTGCAATGTGGAGAAGATCGCATATGTTGAATGCTGTGGGGCTACTACACAAAATATCTTAACATTTTGTAATTTCAATATGTGTTTACATTTCTGGCAGTTGGGTCAGAAGGGAGTCCTCACGATAGCATAAATTTTAAATTTGCAACCCAGCGGGGTGAATACAAATTTCTAATGCCTTCTTAAGGTTAGTATATTTTAGACATCACTAATATATTTTCATTTTAGGGAAAATATTTATGATGTCATTATTCAGAAAAATATTGTCGAGTCTACGATAATGGAATTTTTTAAATCTATTTTCCTACACCAATTATAAGCTCCCTGATCTTCATCACAATAGCTAAGTGATTAGAGGAAGAAATTCACTCTTCAACAAAAGACACTAGTCATTATGGAGTGTCATCGAGAGAGCATTCAATGCATGGAAGAAGAAGTGAGTCATGCTCTGCGATATGCTTATGTATTATTTCAAAAAAAAAGTGAAGATAGTTGTTGCAACAACAACGCTCTATAATTTTATACTGTGGCATTCTTCTCTAGATGATTTTGATTTTAGGGCTTATATGAAGATCCTCCCTGCATGTCTGAGGAAGCTAACCAACATCTGGGCTAACATTCAGTGACTGATGACGACTTTAATAATACCGAGTACAACACTTCTAAAAAGGAAGGCGTCCAGAAGATGATACATTTAAAAGAAGAGATTACTGATGCTTTAGTGAACGCATCGACTCTATTTATTTGACATCGCCTACTATTTGTTGTTGATGATTCATAATTCAGCTATATGTTGGATCTGTCGATGTTTGTTTTCTAAATCTTTGTAACAATATGTATTGTAGCTTTCTTTATGTGCCCTAACTATCTTTTTTTGAATTATAAAAATGTTTATTATTATTTTTTTGATGTTTATGCGACATATCTGCTTATTTTTTGTTAATTGAAGCTATAGTGTATTATAATAGCATGCAACACGAGTTCAAGAGCATTAGGTACTTCAAGTGTTTCATCTATTGTAGGGATAGTTGTTCATACCAATTAAGAAGGCAAGACAACTACGTGAGAATTTTTACTTTTCCCTCAGAAACGACCCCTAAAAATTGTGATTTTTTTTGTTGGGTTGATGACAGTGAAGGGTTCACTCCACACCATGATCAGGTGAGGAGAAATAATGTCATGGAGAACATATTGTCCCAAAGACTTGATCAATAGGATATGAAGAAGAAAGTCAATTTATGCTTGCTGGTTGTTATAGTTGTCCTCATTATTATAGTTATATGCTTTAAATAGCCGACAACTTTTTTATGTACTAGTAGAATCTGCACTATACCGATGTTTTTCTCGTAGTAGGATCTATTTGTTTCATTGTGTTTAAATTATTTTATAATATATACTTATTTAAAATATTACATATATAAGGGCAAAACAAACTTTTTCAACAGAAACAACAACAACACAACAAATCTCTTAAACATACTCTTGTTTTTACATCAGCAGCTTTCTGACAGTTCCTGAGAAGCTACCTCTCTAGGAAGCTATTTTACAACTGCTTATTGGAAAAACCGCCAGCCACCACAAACACACCCTACGTGCAGCTTATGTGCAATACCTACAGCCAAAATTAATGGTGCATTAAACCACAAAATTTTGATTTTAAACCATAATCAAAATATTTAATGATAATATATTCTCAATTAAAATATTAATTCATATTGAATTGATCAAAATATTACTAATATATTTATTTTATATCGTTTGGTTTAAAATTTAAAGGTTTAATTGAGTTTGTAATACACATGGCAATAATCACAATTATCTAATCACAGCTTTTTTATATGCATATATTAAGCTTAAAAAAAGAAATAATAGTTCTAAAGCCCAACCTTATTAAAATTATATTCTAAATTAATTATATTAATTGGCTTAAACAAAATCAATATGTTAAGGCTTGCTGGATGGGCCCCCCTTTGATAAATTCAATTTTATGTAAAATATAAAAAGATTATTAAAAATATAAAAAAACACTAAACTTTGGACATAAATGTACCAAATGCCGGAAATGTGTTATAATATTCTATAGACAGCTAGGCTATTGGAGTTAAATTGAACACCTAGATGACGGTTGACATGATGGTGCTGTTTTTCAATAAAGCTGACAAGGGGTGTAAACGAGTTGAACACGAGTGAGTCGTTTGTTTAGCGAGCCACACACGAGTCGCTCACGAACAAAAGTCATAAGATGTTAATGATTGGGACGAGATTTAAAAATTATTGCTTATATTGAAACATCATTTGAATCTATTTAATAATTTTTATTATATTTTCTTAATTAATACTTATAATTGTTTATAAATCTTTATAGCCTTGCAGTCTATTAAATTTTTTAAAAATACTACTCATCAAATATATATATATATATATAATTGATTAATAGTATTTCGAGCCAAAACGAGCCGAACATGAACGAACAAATCTTTGTTCGGGTTGTTCGTGTTCGGCTCCTTAACTTAGCGAACGAGCCGAACATGAGCTTCTTAGCGAGCCAAACACAAGCTGGTCGTGAACAACGAGCCGTTTTGACGGCCCTAATGCTGATATGCATGAATTTACCGTATGAATAAAATACTTTCATTAAAAGTTTTGGGTTATGATATATTAATTTAATTTTGTACAAAATTAAGTTATCGAGTTAAATATATTTTTATCATAAATATAACTGTATGTGCTTGAATATATACTATTTTAGCATGAATTTATTCATTTCTTTATCTTTAACTGTTGATTTTTTTTTTTTGTAATAATTAGATTAGAAATAAATGATTAGATTACTATTTAAATTGGTGTCACCAATTCCATCATAAACTTTATATAAGAAAATTGAATTAAATTTTATTATTTATATAGATGAATTGTAAATTTTTTATTTTTATATTTATACAATCCAAATCTTTCATATCATATAAAAATGTCAATATTTTAAGTTTTAAAAATAAATTACATCTTTTCATACATAAAAATGTAAAAAACATCTTTCATTAAAAGGAAATTTATTTTGTTGGGAGAAAACTTGTATTGACACCTTCTTAACAGTGAGTCTATGGGTTGAAAAATTATTCCATACGGATCGGACACTGCACGCATCTTGCGTGTTGTGTTCGATCATGACCGTAAATCAGCTGATTTCAGGATGTATTTCGGTGGGCCCCACCTAAATTTTTTTAAAAAAGAAAAACTGAAATAATCCTGATCGTAGATCACGGTGATCACGGTGATCTATGGTCAAGATCGGACACCGCATGCAGAGATGCGGGCATATTGTATATATATATATATATATAATTTAAAATATTTTCAGCTAACACGGTCTAATCCGGGCAAAACTCGGAATTATCATAAGGCAAAAATTTAGCTTGTGGCTTCTCCCTTTTAATTGGCTTGATCCAAACTAAAAATCAATTCAAATTTGGAAGAATCTTCAGTCCTCATATTAAAATCTCTACCCAAGTCATAATCATAACTTAACCAAAGTTTAATTTGAAATATTTTCTGTTAATATTTTTCTTAATATAATAATGCCACTAACAAAAACCCTAAAATGATTAAAAAGAGAGATCTTGGCGTTTATGGTGAGGCAGGTTAAAGCTGTTTTAGTCTTCATTTGTTAATGCAGCATTTGATTTGTTCTTCCGGTTGATATAAATCATAATTAGTTTAATAATCATACTATCTGTAATTATATTATATTTAAAACTATGAAGTCATGAGAGACACAGAATATTATATAATTTTGAATAAATAGTCTAAGTAGTGTTCAATAATCAAGATTCATTCAAAGGCCAGATTTTCTCCAATCACCCCTATAGAATGGAAAAATTATTCCATACAGGTGTCCGATCTACACCATCGATTACCGCATATATATATTTTGGTGGGTCCCATTCTTAACTTTTAAAAAAAAATTGATATTGATGATCGAAGGTGTAGATCGGACATCACATACAGAAATGCATACGGTATATGTGTAGGGCTTTCAAAATAGCTCGTTGTTCGCGAACAACTCGTGTTCGACTCGTTAAGAAACTCATGTTCGGCTCGTTAATTTCGTTCGATAAGTTAACGAGCCGAACACGAACTAAGATGTGTTTGTTCGTGTTCGGCTCGTTTTGGCTCGAAATACGACTCATCAAGTTTATATATATATATATATATATATATATATATATATATAGTAGTAATTAAGTAGTATTTTAAAAAAAAATCTAATTGAATATAAGGCTACAAAGATTTATAATCAATTAAAATATTGATTGATAAAATAGAATGAAAATTACTAAATTAGATTCAAATGATGTTTTAATATAAATAATAATTTTTAAAACTTGCTCAAACCCTTATTGTATTATGACTACATGATTAGAATTGTTAAAAACACTCTTTGTTCGTGGATAGCTCGTGTACGGCTCGTTAAGCAAACGAGCCAAAGACAAACACACTTTTTGAGCTCGAAATATAAACGAGCCGAACACGAGCTGAGCATGACTCGCTCGTGTTCGGCTCGTTTACACCCCTATATATGTGTGGAATAATTTTTCCGTAGAATGATTCTATCATCTTCTACCCGTCCATTACCGTTACATTTAAATAAATAAAGCCTGCTGGCCATCCAGAAATAATTAAGCATAATAATATATATACTGTAAAAATGTGCATAGATGTGTTCCAAATGGTAACAATGTGGCCTTCAATTTCTTCTTGGCGAAGGTTCAAATTTAATAAAGAAAGGGAGAAATCAAAGAGGGATGATGTCAATCAAGCTAGCATGCACGTAGCGACGTATAGTAATTAATTACCATGCAACCTTTTCTTTTGTTTCCACGTGGCAGCATATTTGTGGATTCTGCGCTGCTGTTTTTATTTAGCTGGAAATTAAATATATTTGGTTGGAAGAAGTGTTAGGACAGCATGCATTTTTATTGTTGCATCAGCATGGAAATGAGAAGGATAATTTGTGAAATGAGAAAAGGAGCTAAACTTTATTACTATAATAATTAGATTAAGATATTATTATTATTATTATTAGGTGGTTAGAGATGGCTCACGATGAGGTACTACTGCTTCAGGATAGGCAAATATTATTATTATTATTATTATTATTATTATTATTATTATGTGTCCGCTTTGGGATTGATTTGGGTTGCAGAATAGGGCTGTCAAAAAAATCTCGTTGTTTGTGAACAGTTTGTGTTCGGTTCGTTAATGAGTTTGTATTCGATTCATTCGATAAGTAAACAGGACGAACGTAAACAAATTTTTTTCGTTCAGTTAGTTAAACAAATCAAACACGAATAGTGATGCGTTCGTTCGTGTTCGAATCGTTATTGTTCGAAATATACAATAATTTTAAAAAAATTATATATAAAAAATTTATGATATTTTTAAAAAATTAAATTTTATAAGTTTTATCGTATGATAAATTAATAAAAATAATATATTAATTGTTAGAAAATTCATGTTTCAACTTTATACACAAATTAAGAAGAAAAGTACATAATAGCCAAGATCTTTTAAATTCATGATTTTTACATATGTAAAAATAAAGTGACGCATACCTGTATTCATGATGAACAAATTTGATCTTGAAAGAGATGAAGTTTCTCTCCCTTATCCCTTAAAACTTTCTGTACTTTCTGATGGAGAGAAATGTACAAGGTGTGTTGGGTAGAGAGAGGACCCATTCTCAAATTCATGCTCTATTTAACCACCATCCATCAAGGGGGTTACTAACCAATAGGATTTATGATAATTTAATAAATTAATTAATTTTTATTAATAAAATCAATGAAATAAGTTAGTAACTTTTATTTATTTTAAGGGTTATATGAGTTACAAAAATAAATATCATAAGTTATCATAAGTTATGACATAAGTTATGAGTTAAGAAAATAAATAACTTAAGTTATCAAAATAAATATCATAAGTTGTCATAATTTATGACATGAGTTATGAGTTAAGAAAATTAATAACTTAAGTTATCAAAAATAAATATTATAAGTTGTCATAATTTATGACATAAGTTATGAGTTATGAAAATTAATAACTTAAGTTATCAAAAAATAAATCTCATAAGTTATTAAAATAAATGTGAGTCATAAATAAAAATATAACATTAATATGCTATATTAGTAATATATTAATATAGGTATTATAAATTTATATAATATAAGTTATATAATTAATATAATATATTATTTTTATATATTAATATTAGAGATGCCAAACTAACTCGTTGTTCGCGAACATCTCGTGTTTGGCTCGTTCGTTAAGAAACGAACACGAGCTTATTTCAAACAAACTAAATTTCAAATTAACCGAACACGAACACAAGCTCTGTTCGTTCGTGTTCGGTTCGTTTACACCCCTATTGCAGAACCTAATTTTAACGAACTAAAGTTGATTTGGTACATGATTTTACTTGATTAGATAGGCATGGGAGTATACTAAAAATCAGGTTTTATCGGTCAAAGTTCACACTTAAAAATCCTAGTGGGGATGAATTAACCCAGTTACCCAAAAGACCTTACTTTCTTAAGAGTAAGCCGTTTGGATGACCTGCCAACCTAATTCCCCGATGTGCTAACTGTCTTACACAATCTGATGAGCTATCCGATTGAACTCTCATGGCGAACTAGCTCGTCGAAATGAATCTAACCATTATATCTGGCAAAATGACCATTCATAATCACTAACCTAGCTCACTACCACAGTAGTCCTCATAACAATAGAAAGGCAAAAGTCAATATTGACGCCAAAGATTGACATGTGTCACATCCACATTTATGAATAAGTTGACCACAGGTTGAGGCCTTCTCACCAAGTCACTGTAGACAAATTCCTTGGTGACACGTTCTGTATTTTTTACATTGTCTTGTACATGCATTTAAGGGAGACTCAATCTATCACTTTGGGCCTTCTTTAAATATTGCATCCTGACTCCCATAGAAAAATTCGCCTGGTTTTCTATTTTTTTAGATAATGTCTTCCACTTTGTTGAAAGGGGATCAAAAAGCAAAAGCATATAATTCAATCCTGGAGAATACATCCAGCCCCTTCTTTCACCTTCCATACACAAGTCTCAGGTTGTGTAAACTCACTGCCATTATGGACTTGGAGACCTAAATTGATTTAACATCCTGAAAGGTGCAATGAGCATGTGCCTCTAGCATCCGTATTCAAACTCTGCAAGGAGATCTCCCAACACAAGGATAAAATATAGGATTATGATGGATTATACAAGAGACATTGTAACATAAAAAATCAATAAGCTAAAAGAACAAATAATAAAGGCTATATAAGAGGCGAGTGAAGAAACTTCCATATCTTGATCCACAGCTCATCCTAGAACACACATTAGACCATCAAAATTATTGGCTCACATTTGAGATGCACCAAGACAAATTCTACCAGGAGTAAAAAAAATAGAAGGGCTCTTGCACCAAGTTTGGAAGAAGAAGATGAGGATATGGATGAATCATACCACCCAGTGGAGGAATTTCCAAATCCATGGATGAAGGAGCCATAAGAAGAAGGAGAAGGCAAATACAATTGGAGAATGGATTTTCAATAGAAATTTTTGAAGAGGAGGCCTCAAGAAAATTCAAGTTTCTACCTTCAAAACCATACAAACGAACGTTATACCCTGTTGACCACATAACTTCTTTTAGGTCAATTGTGTGTTTACTAAAGATAAATGATGCCATGAAATATTGTTTATTCTTTATGACATTTATAATATCAATTTTTTGTTGATACATGTAAAAGTCTTTACTTCCTTTATAGAGTTCAAGCAAATGTTTATAGCTCAATTTACTAATGCATAAAAGACATCAAAGAACTTTCAGACTCTTATAAGGATCTGTCAAGAGACTTCAGAAAGCCACAAAAGCTTCATCATCCACTTTCAACAAGAAATGTTGAATGTTGTAGATCTATAACCTGATGTTGCTAATACAGCCTTGGCCCAAGTACTATGTGATTGTTGGCCTCATTTTTTATCAAACCAATTTTTTTGGCTTAATCTTTGCAAAGCTTTACTTGAGCTTGTTCTCAACCAAACCCTAACTTAAGAAATTGGAGTTTTTAACATCTTAAAATCAAAAAAGAAATAAGAAAAAAATCTTCAAACATAGATAATTTTAACTAAATTTAGAGGTTACCTTAGAATCAACTTTAATCACTAAAACCCCAAGATTATTATTTTCTCTTTCGAGATGATTGAATGACTCATGTCTTCATTTTGAAAGTTGCATGAGTCATATTATCAATTATATTCACTTATAAATACCATGTAAAAATTTTTAATGAATTTTTAGAATGGCTTTTACATAGAACTCTTCAATTCAAATTTTTATGCATCAGGATTATCATTATAAACCCTAAAATTATCATTTTCTTATATGGTGTTCTAAATTATGCTCTTAAGTCGCATGATCATCATAATCACATATAAAAAAACATGAAAACCAGTTTGGTGATCGCCAAACACCTTTTTTAGGTAAAGTTATATACTTTGTTTTTAATGTATAAAAAATAGTCGTGCATATTTTTTTTAATGGGTCATTATTGTTAAAAACGATTCTCACCTTTACATTCAAATTATTGAAGCCTTTCAAATGAGGCCCTTCATGTTTAAATCTAGCTCTATTTAGAGGTCTGTGGAGCTAACGCTAATCTGGACAGAGAAAAATAAAAATTTTACCATATATATCTCAAAATGACTTCAAATTAACTAGAGAACTCAATCAATTTTTTTTTAAATTCAAAAATGCACATTTATACAAAATATAATAATTAAATTTTTTTGCATAAAATTAATCATTTTCTCTCTCCTAAAGATTTGTGCTAACCTTGATTAGTCATATCTTTCTTTATAGAGCTTGAACTAGCTAAAATCACTTTAACCACTAAATTCTTTGCATTTGTCTCTATCAAATAGCCTAAGATAATTTTTGGCCATAACAAACTCCCAATACCTTGTAACCACCTCCCCAACTACATTGCCACTTTAAACATTTATATACCTTGAGCCAGATAAATTCTTTTTCAAAACAGTTTGAAACATTGGATTCCTTGTTTTGTCATTTTGAAAATAGTTGTAATTGTTTTTTTCTATAACCATCATAACTAAATTTGCTAAATTACTAAAATGCCTTTCCCCTTTTCAAAATTTACAATCCTACCCTCTTAATACTCACCCTTCATTTCTTCTCCGTCTCACGAATCTGCCTCTCCCTCTCTTATTAGTCCACCTCATCAAACTGACCAAAGTAAAATACGTTGAGATTTTCATACCTATTTTACACTATTTTTTATGATATTGCACTTTAAAGAAAGGTATTTTTGATGTTTTATTGCAAGTATGATGAATTATGGTCATTGGAGCAAAAAGATGCAAAAAGGAGCAAATTTGGAGCAAAAGGACCAAAATGTGAAGATTTGAACTAAGGCGCCAACGGCAAGCCCAACGGCTCCGACGGCGAGAATTTCCCGTGACTCGAGATTAAATAATTTAGAAGGCCCGCCGACGGTGAGATCGGCGGTTATGTTCAAAGGTGCATTGAATGTGCACAATTTTTGGAGGGATGCTTAGGCAACTCTTAGAAAAACTCTTCTACATATTTAAAAGAAGATTTTGGCCAAAAATTAGGGGGCCTTCTGGGTGCTAGAGAGGCTCTAGAGGTTAGAGAGGTTCCAGTAGTGTGTAGAGAGTCTAATTGTGAGGAATTCTTCGAGAGATCGTAAGAGTGGAGGGAAAGTGAGAGATTTCTTCCTCCTTGCCGCTTCGAAGAAGAATTCTGTGTGCTATAAAGAAAGGAAGAGATTCAGAGGAACTTTGAGGAGTTTGCTTGAGGAGAAATTAGAGATAAGTGTTATTTACTTGTTGAAGTTTGTATGAATTTGCTTTTATATATGAATTCTGAGTTTTGTTGTGTTTTCCATATGAGTTTTGAGTAGTTTTCTCTGTCTTTCTCCTTGTCTTGAGATTTGTGAAATGGTGATTTGAATTGGTTTTGCCATGAAAATGTTAAAGAAGTTGTGATGATCTTTTCACTTTGATCTTAATTTACCTTCAATCTGGCCAATTGATTTGTTAAAATATGTTGAGTTTTACAACTAAAGTGAAGATTACATCCAAGATTTAGGGAGGTCAAAACCCTTGGAAATTGGGTGCAAATAAAGAGGAAAATAAAATTATTGAGCAAAGAATTTGAGATTTTAGAGTGACAGACTAAAATCCTCAATTCGGTCATATCGTTTGGGTGCTGAAGTGTAGATGTTAGCCCTCAGGCGAGGGGAACGTGAGAGCTCCGAAGTGAGAGCCAATATCCTCCCAGCCTAGCTGCAAATTCAGTAAACAAGCGTAGAATTAGTCAATGTTCTTTATGCCTGTAGCAAAGGGTAAAGAATAAGTATGCTCCTATTTGACACAATACAATTTGAACTGATTCACTTTATCCATTCACTATAATTTCTTGACAAGGAGAATGATGATTTCTTATATATTGAATATCAGATTAAAAACTTTATTAGTATAATTAGTTACTTAAGAGTTATTAATATTACATATTTATTTCAATTGTCTATTAGTGACAGATAAGCAATTTGAATTATATTGTTGTGATTAAGTATCGATTTTCTAAAATCTTAGTTCGTAGTTCTAATATTTCTCCCTGTGGGATCGATATCTAGGACTCCATTAGAGCCCTATATTAATTGAGCGATACGTATACTTGCGTTGATAAGTGTGACTTTACCATTATTAAATATTATGTATATGTACATCTTTATCGAATCTATAACCATTGTTAAGTTTTTGGTGTCGTTGCTGAGGAATTAAATCTTTTAGCAGCAGTATTAAATACTTGTATTTTTAAGCATATATAAAGTCGCTGTTAAGTTTTTGGCGCCGTTGCCAAGGAGTAAAC
The DNA here is from genome assembly GCA_003013225.1 of Phalaenopsis aphrodite. Classification (NCBI taxonomy): domain Eukaryota; kingdom Viridiplantae; phylum Streptophyta; class Magnoliopsida; order Asparagales; family Orchidaceae; genus Phalaenopsis; species Phalaenopsis aphrodite. Next base: position 36,249 of record NEWO01001890.1, read on the forward strand.
AAGAATCATAATTAGAGTAACGGACAAATTAGGACTATTAGAAAATTTTTACTGGAATTTTAACTTATTTTCATATTTAGTTAACCATTTTCGGTGTACTGATTTCAAATTGTATGCGTAAATTTGGACATGAAAATCTTATACCCTAAGATTCAGAATTAGAACACACTGTTAGAAGAATTAGAAGACTGAGAAGAGAACCTAAAAATTCTGACACGATGGAAAACAACGTGAACAATCAAGGAATAGAAAATGAACACCAATCTAGACCCCTACGAGATTATGCAAATCCTACAGCAGATGAAATTCACTTATCTATCCAAAATCCTGATGTAGCTGCTATTTCATTTGAGCTTAAACCTGCTATTATCCAAATGGTACAAAACAATCAATTCGGAGGTATACCGAAAGAAGATCCTAATTTACACCTCGCTAGTTTTTTAGAACTGTGTGCTACCTTTAAATATGACAGAGTTTCAAACGATGTTGTTAGACTTAGAATTTTTCCTTTTTCACTTAGGGATAAGGCTAAGATGTGGTTAAATTTGTTAGCACCAGGATCTATTAGAACTTGGGAAGAACTTTTATAGAAATTTCTATCCAAATATTTCCCTTCATCCAAAACTGCTAAACCTAGAAATGAAATAACATCGTTTTGTCAGATTGATTGAGAGTCGATATATGAAGCTTGGGAGAGATTTAAAGATCTTCTTAGAAAGTGCCCTCATCATTCGTTACCAGATTGGTTGATAATTCAAACTTTTCATAATGGATTAGTGGGATCACTTAGATCAATTATAGATGCTGAGACTAGTGGTTCTTTAATGTCAAAACTTTTTGATGAGGCTTATTCATTAATAGAAGAGATGGCTACCAAAAATTTTCAATGGCCCTCTGAAAGGGTAAATCCTAAAAGAGTAGCTAGTATCTATGATTCTGATGCAATATCTATGTTAGCTTCACAGATTGCTATAACATCAAAGAAATTAGATCAATATGAGATGAATTATTCTCCAACACCTACTATGATGGAAGAGAATTCATCTGCGTAGTTTGTGGATGTTCAACATTTGTATGAGACTTAATATGCTATCAATAGACCCAAGAATCCTTATTCGAACTATTATAACCAAGGTTGGAAAAATCATCCAAATTTTAATTGGAATAACAATTCTACTACAAATCAACAATTGGTGAACAACCCAGTGAACCCATTTGAAAATTCATCCAACCAAGGACATATTAATTATATACCTTCTTATCCTCCAGGATTTAACAGTAACACTCAAATTAAAGAAAAGAAGTTGTCTATGGAAGAGATGATATTAAACATGAGTTAGCAATTGCAAAATCAAGGAAATCAATTACAAAATTAAGGAACTTCTATTAAGAATATTGAAAATTAATTAGGGTATATCGCTACCGTGCTTAATAACCGAACATTAGGAACTTTTCTTAGTAATGTGGAACCAAATCCTAAAGATCAAGAAAAAGAACAAATAAAAGCGATATAATTATGAAGTGTAAAAGAATTGGAAACAAGAGTACAGAAAGAAACAAAAACAGAAAAAGAGAAAGTGGATACAAAAAAAGAATAAGATCATGAATACCCACAATTAGAATATCCACTTACACCAATGAAAATTACTGTGGAGAAACCTCCACCACCGTTTCCTAAAAAATTGAAGCAACAAAAATAGAATAAACAATTTCTAAGTTTTTAGAAATTCTTAAAAAATTAATTGTAAATATTCCATTCGTAGAAGCTTTAGAAAAAATGCCCAATTATATGAAGTTCATGAATGATATTCTGAACAAGAAAAGGAAGTTTACTGATAATGAAACTGTTGCACTTAGCGAAGAGTGTGGTGCAATTATTTAGAAAAAGCTTCCTGAAAAATTAAAAGATCCAGGTAGTTTCACTATACCATGTGCTATCAGTGAAAAATTTTATGGAAGAGCTTTATGTGATTTGGGAGCCAGCATTAATCTTATGCCTCTATCAATTTTCAAAAGATTAGGACTAGGAGAAGTATCACCTACTTCTGTAACTCTTCAATTAGCGGATCGTTCAGTTACTTATCCTAAGCAAGTTATAGAAGATGTGTTAGTAAAAGTTGATAAATTTATCTTTCCTGTGGATTTTATTGTTTTAGATATGGAGGAAGATAATGAAATACCTATCATTTTAGGGAGACCGTTTTTAGCTACTGGAAAAGCTATGATAGATGTTCAAAAAGGAGAATTAACTATGAGAGTTAACGATCAAGAATTGACTTTTAACATTACGAAATCTAAGAAATACCCTGTTGTTGAAAGAGATAATGAATGTTTTCGCATTGAAATTAGTGAACATCTATTGAACGAGCATTTTAAAGAGCATTTTGAAGAGAAAGAACAATTTGAAGATAGTGATGAAGTTATTTTAGACGAAATAGAGCATGAAGAATTAGATTATGTTCAGGGAAGATTTGAAATGCTGGATATTACAAAAAATGCTGATAAGAATCTAGTTCCGCCAATTATAAAACCACATGAACTTGAGTTGGAAATATTGCCTAACCACTTGAAGTATGTGTTTATGGGAGACTCATCTACACTACGTGTTATTATATCTTCAGAATTAAATGATTTGCAAGAGCAAAGACTGTTAGATACATTAAAATGATATAAGAAAGCTTTTGGTTGGACCTTAGCTGATATTAAAGGAATCAGTCCTTCGATTTGTATGCACAGAATTATACTAGATGAACAATATAAACTAAGAGTTGATCCACAAAGTAGATTAAATACAATGATGAAAGAAGTAGTTAAGAAGGAAATTTTGAAATTGTTAGACACTAGAATTATATATCCTATTTCAGACAGTGCTTGGGTAAGTCCAATTCAATGTGTTCCTAAGAAAGGAGGAGTGAATGTTGAAATAAAAGAGAATAATGAATTAATACCTATCAGACAAGTTACTGAGTGGCGTATTTGCATTGATTATAGAAAATTAAACACTGCCGCTAGGAAAAATCACTTCCCTTTACCTTTATTAGACCAAATAGTAGATAGACTTGTTGGACACAAATATTTTTATTTTTTAGATGGATATACTGGTTACTATCAAATTCTTATTGCTCCTAAGGATCAATAAAAGATAACATTTACTAGTCCTTTTGGAACTTTTGCTTTTCGAAGAATGCCTTTTAGATTATGTAATGCACCTGCAACATTTCAGAGATATATGATGTCTATATTTCGTAAGTTAATTGATGATGGATTGGAAGTATTTATGGATGATTTCTCTATATTTGGAACATCATTTAATGCATGCTTAAATTATCTTGAAAAAGATTTGGAGTTATGCAACAGAACTAATTTAGTTCTAAATTGGGAGAAATGTCAATTTATGGTTGCAAGAGGAATTGTGTTAGGACATAAAATTTTGGAAAATGATATGAAAGCAGACCTTGCAAAAATTCAAGTTATATATAAACTAAAACCTCCTACTAATATAAGAGAGGTTAGGAGTTTTCTTGGACATGTTGGTATTTACGTGCATTTTATTAAAGATTTTTCAAAAATTACTAAACCTTTATGCCAACTTCTAGAAAAGGACAATCAATTTGAATTTACTAAAAACTGTTTAAATGCCTTTGTGTTATTAAAGAAAAAATTAATCACAGCTCCTATTATAGTTTCACCTAACTGGGAGAATCCATTTGAACTGATGTGTGATGCTAGTGACTATGTTATTGGAGTTGTTCTTGGACAAAGGTATGAATAGATTTTTAAAGTTATATACTATGCTAGTAAAACTCTTAATGACACTCAAATTAACTATATTGTTACTGAAAAAGAGTTACTAGCCATTGTGTATGCTTTTGACAAATTTAGATCTTATTTAATTGGGACTAAATGTGTTGTGCACACTGATCACTCTGCTATTAAATATCTAATGCAAAAGAAGGATGTCAAACCAAGGTTAATTAGATGGATACTTTTGATGCAAGAATTTGAACTTATGGTTATTGATAGAAAGGGAACTGATAATTAAATGCTGATCATTTGTCGAGATTAGAAAATTATGAATTATCAGATAGTGACAATGAAATTACAGATAATTTCCGTGATGAACAACTTTATAATATTAATGAGTGGAAAATACCATGGTATGCTGATATTGTTAATTATATTCTAAGTGATATTTTGCTACCTATGCTGACATTGCAACAACAAAGAAAATTCATTCATGATGCAAAAGCATATTTTTAGGATGAGCCTTATTTATATAAACAATGTAAGGATCTTATTATGAGAAGATGTGTACCTTATGAAGAAATTGATCTAATCATTCAGAAATGTGATGATTCTAAATTTGAAGGACATTTTGAGATTGATAAAACTACTTATAAAATTTTACAAGCTGGATTTTATTGGGCTACTATGTTTAGAGATGTTTATAGATACATAAAAACTTATGATCGATGCCAACGAGTAGGAAATATATCTAGAAGAAATGAAATGCCTTTGAATTTCATGTTAGAGGTTGAGATCTTTGCTGTTTGGGGATTAGATTTCATGGGACCATTTATTCCTTCAATTGGGAACTTATACATATTAATTGCAGTAGAGTACGTTTCAAAGTGGGTTAATGCACAAGCTTTACCTTGTTGTGACGCTAAAAGTATTTTAAGAATTTTAATGAAAAATATTTTCACGCCAAGAATGATTATCACTGACGGAGGATCTCCTTTTAGGAATAAATATATTTAGAGATTGACAGAAAAGTTTAATATTATTCATAGAATCTCTACTGCCTATCACCCTCAAAACAGTGGGTTAGCTGAAGTTTATAATAGAAAGATTAAAAAAATACTTGAAAAAACTGTAAACCTAAGTAGAGTAGATTGGTCCACTAGATTAGATACCACATTATGGGCTTGCAGGACTGCTTATAAAACTCCTAATGGAATGACTGCTTACAAGCTGATTTTTGGAAAGACTTGTCACTTACCGGTAGAATTGGAGCATAAAGCATATTGGGTGATTAAAGAATTCAATTATAATTTGAAAGATGCTGGTAAGAAGAGATTGTTACAATTGAATGAATTGGAGGAATTAAGAAATGAATCTTATGATAACGACATGATTTATAAGGAGAAACTAAAGTTGTGACATGATTAGAAGATTAACCAGAAGAACTTTGAACCTAGACAAGAAATTTTGTTTTACAATATAAGGCTGAAGTTATTCCTTGGGAAATTGAAGTCTCGTTGGTTAGGACCCTTTACTGTGACTCAAGTTTATACTTACGGAGCTGTTGAAATTGAAGATCAAAAGACTGGAAATAGATTTAAAGTAAATGGACACAGATTAAAACCGTATTTTGAGGGTAACAGACTAAATTTTAAAGAGTTTTAATGATCAGTCAACCTGAATAATACCTGAATAGTTCGGGCTGACGACGTTAAATCAAGCACTTTATGGGAGGAAACCCATAATTATCTTTATTTTTATTGCGATCATAGTAGTTTTATTTGAAATAATCGTTAGTTTGTGGTAGTATTGAAATCTACTACTCTTATTTACCCTTGAATTATCATAAAAATTGGATACATAGAGAAAAATTGGAACGCATTCGGACCAGAGCGAAACTGTGTAATTTTTGCCTCGGGCACCGACGACGCCATCAACACCGCCGACGGCGCCATCGACACCGTCGACGATAGGTTTTTTCTGAGAGTCCAGACAATTAAATTCTAAAGGCTCGCCGACGGAGCCCTCGACGCCGTCAACAGTGAGACCGGCGGAATGGCGGTTTCTGGAGATTGAATGGCGGTTTTTGGCAGTTTTAGGCGAGAGTTACTCCTTTTAAACTTAAAAATTCGATTCCTAAGTTCATATTCCCCAAGAACAAAGTGAAACTCCACCACATTCATCCCTATGGCGTCTAATGCCCCTTAAAACCATAGAATGCGAGTGTTCAACCGGAGAAAGTTCATTAGCGCGGAAGCGCAGTGAATCTTCAACAAGGTACTAGTAAAGAAAAGATTAATCAAGGAATGAGGATTTGTAAATTGAGGATTGAACAATCCATTGACGATAATTGAACAGATGATTGTGCGGCGAAGATGGGAAGTGCTGTGCTACACTACAACCACCATAGTTGTTTCTGTGGTGAAGGAATTTTATGTCAATTTGCATGGAATCAACCAGGGAGTCGTCTATGTGCAATGTAGATGGATAAATTTTACTCCTGCATGGATCAATGAATTATATATGATCGAGAATGTTCCTGTCTGCCATTATTCCAACTTTGTCCCAACAAGAAACCTGATGAATGAAATTTACCAATATTTAACGAATAACACCGAAGACTGGGAAATGAGAGAAAGCATGTATGTTATTTTTTTCTGCGACACTTCTAAACCCCGTTTCTAAACATTGGCACTTCTTCAATTCTGCAAAGTTATTACTGTTGACCTCACTTTTGGTTGAGGTCTAGAAATTTCTTTAGTATCCTAGGTCTAGCCATAGGACTTTCCTATTGACTAGTCTTAGAAACTAGAAAAGGTACCCCCACCATTAGAAATTTAAAACTCTTCTCTTTACTCAACTTGAAGTTCCACATATTAATCTTAACCTCTAGCATATAGTAGGTAAGATCTTTATGAGAGAATTCAAGGAGAGTTCCTATAGGATTATTTGGCCTAAGGATCGACCCTGGATATTGGTTTGAAACTAAGGTACACAATATCCTCATAATATCCTGGCTAAAACCAATACATAAGATTCCAAAATGAGGGTTTTATTGACCCATGGTTCATTTAGAATGGATAGCTATCCAATTCTATTTGAAATACTAATCTTGGGTCTTTTGCCTCAGATACCCTCAAATTACCTAACTGCCCTTAAGACCTTCCTTTAACCCAAAATCCAAAAATCCCATAAAATTCCCATACAATCCCAATAAATCCCAAATATTCCCAATTTTATTTCTTTCAACTACCACATGGCCCAATTTGGTCAATTTGGCCATCTTTAACCAAAATACCCTCAAAATTGCCAAAATTACAAAAATACCCTTGGCACCCCAAACTTTCCCAAAACCTCCAAAATCACTCCAAATGTCCTCAAAACCCATTTGGACCCATCAATTGGATTCAATTTGACCAATTTGACCATTTTGACCATAACCCCCAAATTGCCTTTAAAGGCCCAATTTCCCCAAATTTACTTCAATTGTCCATCAATTTGGTCCCAATCTTCCCCAATTTCAATCATAAACTCAAATTCACCTTACATGTGACCAATTTAAACCAAATCCAAGCTCAATTGGTCCATAATTTGAGCCCAATTTTGATTTGGGTCAAAACCCCCAATTTTGACCCTATGATTTAAATCTCACCCAATTGAACCCATAGCCTAATCATTTGGCCTCAATTAATATTGCAAAATCTTTAAAAGATTCTTACACA
>NEWO01001891.1:38161-50102 GCA_003013225.1 Phalaenopsis aphrodite
CAAGGAACAAATGAGCACTGGCATGGAAGAACGATATAATAGGATTTTTAAATTTTAGATTTTAGTATAATATATACTGTAATTTTAATTTTTTGAAAATGGTATTTTTTATTATTTTTGGAAAATGATGTGACCGAATATACCTCATATATCTAGTAGTTTAAATAGCTGAGCATAATACCATAAATGATATATCATCTCGAAGGATGAATGTATCACTTATTGGTAAGCTTAACTATCTAAACTTAAAATTTTATGACTCTATTTTGGTCTGCAAATTTATAGCCGACAAGTTCCCTTATCTAATACAAATACTAGAGAGAGTTTAGATTAAATTGGGTTCATAATTCTCTATAGACGTAAGCCCCTATAGTTAATTACATCTTAGACAACCGAAGTCACCTAAGAAAACTCTTGATAATGATCAGAGGTTTCGTCTTCAAGAATTCAACGTTTATGTTCCCACGATTGCTTATAGGAAAAGTCAAATGGGATACGTTCAAATGGAAATAGTAATTTCTAGAATCCAAAGGAGTGAAAAGTATGAGACATTGAAGATACTGAAGAATATTTAGTGACATCTCAAACTAACCTATGATTTGGCTTTACATCTTCAAAAGAGAAATTTTGTGATATTTCAATCCTGTAAATTATTTAGATATTCAAGACTTTTAATTACCTTCCATATGTAAATGACCCGTAGAAATGTGAGGATTTAAGTCGTACCAAACGACGACCTTGGAATCCTAAAAAGTTTAGGACTTATATCATACAATGTAAAAATCATAGAAAGTCCTAAAAGATATGTGAGGATTTACGTCGTGCCAAATGAAAGACCTCAGCATCCTGTATGCATGTATTTAAATCTATCAAAATTCTACTGAAGCTCATCTTTCCACTATCTGTTGAAGTCACGACTGTTGTCCAGAGATGAATCGTGAACCGACCACGTCGTCGTCTTGTTCCAAGAAGAGAAGAAAGAAAAGAGAGAAAGCTACGCCTCAAAAGGCCTATCCTAGGGGATTGTATAAACATACTAGGAGAACTTATATTTAAAAGTTTGAATGTAGGTGAATGTTTATAGTATAATATAGTACAAGAAAGAAACAAATGTGTAGTGACGTACTGTAACAGGAAAAGACTGAAGGAAAATTGTGGAAATGAAGCAAACATAAGAAGAAGGAAAGACTATGCAATAAAAAAAAGGTGTGCAGTAAATGAACAAAACTGAAACAACTAAGTGTACCTTATTAAGTCTGGCAATGCTGCAAAAACATATTACAATTGCATAATATAAAAGGCGTTAGACAAATATTTGCAAATAATAATAAAAAAAGGTTAAGTGATGAGCATATGAAAACTTAAAGTGGAATATTAGCTTTTAATTTGGGTTTAGGCTCAAAATAGACCTCTTTTTTTTCACTTTTATCTCGATCTCACAGGCAACTGAAATATATCGAAGTAAACCTACCAATATCAACTAGAGGCCACCAACGAATCACCCCTATAATCAGACAGCCCTAGGCCCTATTGTTTAAAGGATGTGTGAACAGAGTAGTATCTGAACTCCTAAAAGTGTAATGCACCTATACGTGAAATGTAGTGTCTGAAATCATCAAAGTGTAGTGCACCTGTATATAAAATATAGTATTTATCGTGCAGGGCGTAGTCTGTGGTGTATAATGTGTTTTAAATGTAGTATTTGTCGTGTAGAGTGTTATGTGTTGTGTATGAAATATGTTGTATGGTATATAGAGTGTATATGTGAGTGGAATTAAGTGCTCACATATTGATCCAGTCAATAATGTCTGTGGTGTGGTATTTATCATTTCGTGGATGTAGTACCTATTTCTTTAGCAAGTGTAATATCTGTGTAAAACTTGTAGTATCTGTTCTTTTCTAAGTGTAGTATCCATGCAAAAACTTGTAGTATATGTTCTTTTCTAACACCGATTTTCAAGCCTTTTGAAAGGGGTTAGAGCTGTCGATGATTTAGGGGTGAAAGGGCATCACACTAATTGAATATTAATTTTTTTTATTTTCAGCTATAAGAAAAGCTGATCAATGGTTCTTTGCATCATTGCCTATTCCCCCGCACCTCAAACTAATAAGCCACCTTTCATACGCTTATCCAACAAAGACTTTAGATATCTCAAATTAAGAGACGGGAAGAAATAAACATCTAAACATTGATATAACATCCACAAATATATACCCTAAAACTAAAAAAAATGATTTTCAACTGGTATTTGAATGATGGGGTGGAAAAAAGCATAAAAAACAAGCTCCATATATATTTTCTAGCCAATGAAAATGAATCATAGCAGGTATTTGTATAAAGGTCAGCAAGAAGCAAAAAAACGTGGGCCCTAATAGAGAGCAGAAACCAGAACCAACTCTAGCGAAAAGCAGGATCCAAAAACTGAACCACAATAGAGAGCAGAAACCGAAACCCAACCCCAACAGAGAACATAAACCAGAATCAATTCTAGCAAAGAGCAGAGATCAAAATCGAACCCCAACAAAGAGTAGGAACCATAACCAAATTCCAGCAAGGAGCAGGAATCGAAACCGAACCCAATACAAAGTCTAGGAACTGAAACTGAACCTCAACAGAGCGCAGGAACTAAAACCCAACCCCAACAGAGAACAAAAACTAAAATTAATTCTAGCAAAGAGCATGGATTGAAACCGAACCCAATATAGAGTCCATATTAAACCAACAAAGGTCAAAATGAATCTTAATCACCAGGCAAGACTACAAGCTCAAATCTGATAAAAAAAAGGATCTCAACATATACATATTCGAAATAGGAGCAACAAGAAAAACAAAACTACAATCCCAAATCCGGTATTAAAAACAAAAGAAATAGCTTCCAATATGTATATAGCGAATAAGAGCAGGAAAGAAAATAAGAAATCAGCCTCCGGTCAACATATACCAAACCGAGCTATTACAAAACTTAGAACTAAACTGAACCCTCACCAAAGGCTCAAAACTGAAATACCATGAAGCTTACAACTGAACCAACAAGAAACAAAGTTAATCTTGGCAAGGGACAAAGCTTCGTGTTCCATACAGTCACTCGAAACCAATATATGAATTCTCAAGGTATACTTTCAAATAGAAATAGTTAGGGACATAAAACCAACCCTAAACAATTGTTCAAAGCATGTATATAGATCTCAAAGAAAAAAGTTTCAAATGGAGTGGTTAGAAGCACAAAATCATGGCTCTTAAATCAATTTCAAAGCCAAAATATCATTTCCAAACTAATTTAAAAAAAGGCAGCAAGGGAAACTAAGAAATAAATCCCAAATATATTTCTCAAGCCATAAACAAAATGATTTCCAACATGTATTTGAACAAGGGAAAGCAATAAGCCAAAACCGAGCACCTATAGGTTAAAAAAATGATCTCGAACATATATTTGAACAGAGGCAGTAAGAAAACCCAAAACAGAGCCCCTAACAATTAGCAAGAATCAAAATCTAACCATTAAGATCAAATTCCTAAGAGCCCCAAAATCAAATAGAAGCCATTTGAATATATCTTGAATAGGAGAACAACCGAAAAGCGTAAAGTAAAGCCCCCAGCCATATTATTTTAAAGCTTCAACAATAAATCAATTCAGCAAAGAAACTGCAGCCCATGACGCTCAACAACTAAAAAAAATTCTTCGTATAAAGCTTATGCGATAACGAAAACCACCAGCCAACGAATCCAAAAAATGACCAAAGATCAATCCACCACCGAACCGAAACCGAGCCCAGTAATTGGCTAAGATTATGATATAATTTCCTCGAAACTGACTTAGTTTTATGCCAAAATGAATCCATCACAAGCCTATATTGAGCCTATCAAATGATCAAAAGAATAAACCACCAACAAGCCAAAACCGAGCCTAATACAGAGGCCATACTCAATTACTAAAATATTTTCAATATTGAAGTTCAAATAAAGAGAACTGTAGGAAACATAAATTGAGCCCCCAAGTTTAAGTAAATTCATAAACTTTCATTTCAAAATAGAGAAAAGTCGAGAGGCCCAAAACAAAACCTCTAAGATAAAAAAAAAACTGAATGCCCAATCAATGAACTATAAAAAACAGAATCTCTCATAAATCAAGTAAATCTAAGAGTCTCCATGTTAAAGCAATGCATGCAAGAAAACAGTAATCAAAAGAACCTGAACATTTACTGAAAGTTTGAATGTATCTTCCAGAAAACTTCAAAAATCTATAACATTATCTCCAGCATGAAGAAATAAAGGCAGCCGTAAGATAGATTTTCATGACAGAACTTTATTTCTTCATCAAAGAGACGATCAAACTAAAATATCATTTCCATTTGATCTATCAATCTCATAATCCAAAAAAAGTTATTGCATGAATGACTAATCATGAAACTAACTGCATTCTAGAAGTAAATGAAACCTGAACTTAACTCCTTGCTAACTCAAGAACGAGAAGAGTAAGAAAACCCTGAAACAGAAACTCTCAACAAAGAATGAGCTCTCAAACTATGTTTCTCTGAAATCTCCAGAAAAAAATCCAGCCCTTAAATGCTTCCCTCAAAGGGGTATTTATAGCCGGCGAGAGCAAAGGGGTTCACCAACAGTGGGAAAAAGGGAGGTGACGAGAAACACCTCAAAGGGAAAAAAAATTCATCAAGATTCAAAATAGGGGTTACCAGATCCATTCGAGTGGGAAAAACCATTATAAACGGGCTACCGAAGAGGCTATCGATGACGAGAGCTTGAAAAGAGAGGAGATGACTGGAAGACCGGCAAAGGATCTCTAAGATTCGGTCAAGAGAGGAGGGAAAGGGGCTTCGACTAGGGCAAAGGAAAATAGAGGCGCGAGCAGGGAAGGGGAATAGTGCCCGAGGGTTTAGATAAAAGTTTTTATTTTAAAATAATAATAATAGTATTATTATTATTTATTTATTTTATTTATTTTATTTTTTGAAAATTTCAAATTTCGTGCGAGCCCGGGACCCCAAAAAAATAGGTGTCCTTTATAGTTAAAATCGATGTTCCGGATGTGACGGCGCGGTCTGTTTTGTGATCCAGAATCATTCGGATAAATTCATCGACGATCGCGTCCAATTAACTTTAATTCACGCCTAGTGCGTTAAATAAATTTTTTTGACTCGATCGGAGCTGTCTAACGAAGTTATCATTGACCGGTCCTCACATAAGTGACAACCAAAGTCAAATAAACTGCTCATGACAGAAAGTTGAATGTCGCACCCGTCGTAGAGTCCACCTACATCCCTCAAATACCTATAGGAATTCAACAAGAGTTTCAATATATCAGCTTTCATTCACTCAACCGGACATCAAGGATCATAAACCGTCCACATGAAAATTCAAGGAGCAACAAAATGGCTTGAATTTCTAAATGTCATGGGTCTCAGTCTAGTCCTCTAAGAGAGTCAAAATAAAGAAATTCTAGGGCTAGATCCTAGGGTATATAAGAAAAGGAACAGAAGACCTCAAAATTGAGGTCAACACCTACTAAGTCATGCTCCCAGACAAGAGTTTCTTTTGCATTTACTTAGAGGTACAACCATCTTATAACTCATATGGCTATAGCTCCTCCAATTCTGAATCCGATCGGAATCCATACGACATCATGTTTTCATCAATCCTTTTGAGTGTAATGGGAACTCTATGGTGTCGTACCACTAGAATGTAACGCTTGGCGAGGTCGGCTCCGTTTCACTTCAAAATTAGTATCGAACCCACCGGCAGTGAAATTGCAACTGCTCCTCTGAACTCACCGGGTCCAATGATGTCAATTTCTTTTCCAAACAAAACATCAGTTTTACTCATGAACGAGACCATGCAGAAAGGTCTGATAAAACCATGGTGATATATGTGTGGGGGAGTACAATCTCCCTCTTCATAAATGTTGATGATACAGCTGTTTGGAATGTCGTACGCTAGTAGCACGCTCCATCTGACCATCTTTTTTATCATAAACTTTATTGTGGGAGGCAATGTATATAACTCGTCGTATCTTAAGATCCCAGAGAATTCCCTTGCCTATCCTTGGTAAAATAGTAGCAATAACCACATTGAATGATTATTCTACTCTTTCCATGCATCCACTTTCATAACCTAAATAGATTCTTTCCATCAGAAGACCGGCTAGCTCTCATTTCAAAAATGCAGTATAGAATTGTTGACCTAACTTTTGGTTGAAGTCTAGTTTCCTCCTTAGTAACCTAAGGTCTAGTCATAGGACTTTCCTATTAACTATTCCTAGATGACTAGAAAAGGAACCCTCACCATTAGAAATTCTAAACTTTTTTTTCTCAACTTGAAGCTCCACATATTGGTCCTAACCTCTAGCACTTAGTAAGTGGGGTTAATATGTGGAGCTTAAGGGGCATTCCCATAGGGCTGCTTGGCCTTAGGGTTGAACCTGGGTGTTGGTCTGAAGCTAGTTCACTCACTTTCACACCACATCCCACTCACAACCCTAAACCAAAACTTGTTGACCTTGATCTCTTGATTTTTTGGGAAACTCATGTAGATTGTCCCTGATCCCCGATAATTATAGTTGTACAAAATTTATAAAGTTGACCCTGCTTTGCAACAACGCCAAAAACATGATGTTTTATTTTATGAATGAGAAATTTAAGAAATTTATGTGGGGATTCTATGCAATTATTACGTATCGTTATCAAATATTACAAGACATTTTGTTTAAGCCCTAAATATTGATCCTGTGATGAAGGTTTAAATTCAAAATGATAAATTAACTAGGAAACTCACAGCAATAAAATAAAAATACTATCACTAATTTCAAAAATTTAAGGTACTATCAGAACTAAGTTATTAACTACTAGCAAAACTATAATGCAAACTTAAACAGTAACTACCAAACTATGTTTATGTGATGAAGTTATCTAATATGAAAAAACATCTTTGCAACTACAATGAGTTTTTGGTTAAATGAGATGAGATAAATGGTTTAAATCTCTATTGTGCCAAATAGGAAAAATTTTAATTCTCTACCCTTATTCATTGTTATGGAGAATCGCTGGCTATTCTCTGGTTTAGTCCCTAAATATGTGGTTAGGTTGGGAGGATACTGGCTCTCACTCCAGAGCTCCCACATCCCTTCCTCTGAAGGCTAACACTCGCTTTATTTTTTAAACACTACAACCGAATTGGGCATTTTAGTCTGTCACCCTAAAATCTCTAATTCTATGCCCAACAATGTATCTTCCTCTATTTATTTTTACTTAATTCCATGAATGAAACACTCCTCAATGGAATCAAATTTTATTCTCAATCTATCCTAGAACTCATATTCCATTTCTAGGAACATATGTTTCACAACAGATTTTAACATTTCAATTGGCCAAATAGAAAAGTAAAATAAGAATGGAGTGGAAAAACCATCACAATTTATTTTATATTTTAAAATTAGAACGTCCAAATTATATCTCCATTTCATCATATCTCAGAGTAGGTATAAAGATAAAGAAAACTACTCAAACTTCATGAGAAAGATACAACAAAACAAAAATTTCATATATAAGAGAATTTCATTCAACAATAATAAACAAACAACACTTATCTGAAACTCATTCTCAAAGAAAATCCCTTGTAGCCTCTCTTGGACTCTTTTTCTCTTCACAAGACTCTTGATTCTCTCTTAGAAGATGTAAAGAAGAAGAAATTTCTCAGTTCTCTCCCTCTCCAACAATTCTTAGAAAAGAATTCACACTTTAACTCACCAAAAAACTCAAAGAACTACTAAAAAGTATAAGTAGCTAAAGGAATTATGGACAAAAGGTGGGCGGGGGGCTTTTTCTGATCAATTTTTGCTCTAAATAGAGCCTAATGTCAGTTTTTCAAGAGTTGCATCCAAAAACTCTTCAAAAAGCGTCTAAATTAATCGAATCTTCTAGAAGCATGCTGACCTCGACTTTATATATGCTTAAAAATATAAGATAAATATGGACGTAATAAATATTCAATAAATATCAAATCACAATTATCAACGCAAGTATACATATCGCTCAAATAATATAGAGCTCCAATGGAGTCCTAGATATTGATCCCATAGGGAGTGGTTTAGAATTACAAACTAAGATTTTAGAAAAAGCAATACTTTAATCACAACAACGAAGTTCAATTCGCTTATCTGTCACTAATAGGCAATTGCAATAAATATATAAATTTAATAACTATTAAATAACGAACGATACTAATGAGGGTTTAAATGTGATATTCAATATATAAGAAAGCATCCTTCTCCTTGTCAAGAAATTATCGTGAATGGATAAAGTGAATTGGTTCAAATTATATTGTGTCAAATAGGAGCATACATATCCTTTACCATTTGGTCGAGGCATAAAGAACATTGACTAATGTTACGTTTGTTTACTGACTCTGCGGCTAGGCTGGGAGGATACCGGCTCTGACTTCAGAGCTCCCACGTTCCCCTCGCCTGAGGGCTAACATCTACACTTTAGCACCCAAACGATAGGACCGAATTGGAGATTTTAGTCTGTCACTCTAAAATCTCCATTCTATGCCCAATAATATTATTTCTTTATTTATTTGCACCCAACTTTCAAGGGCTTTGACCTCCCTGAATCTTGAATGTAATCTTCACTTTTATTGTAAAACTCAACATATTTTAACAAATCAATTAGCCAGATTGAAAGTAAATTAAGATCGAAGTGAAAAGATCATCACAATTTCTTAAACATTTTCATGGCTTCACCAATTCAAATCACCATTTCACAAATCTCAAGATAAGGAGAAAGAGAAGACTACTCAGATCTCATGGGGAAAACACAACAAACTCAGAATTCATATATAAAATCAAAGTCATACAAACTACAACAATTAAATAACTTATCTCTAATTTCTCCCCAAGAACACTCCCAAAGTTCCTTTGAATCTCTTCCTTTCTTTACAGCACACAAAATTCCTCTTTGAAGTAACAAGGAGGAAGAAATCTCTCACTTTCCCTCCACTCTTATAATCTCTCAAAGAATTCCTCACACTATTGGAACCTTTCTAACCTCCAGAAACTCTCTCTAGCACTCCCCCCTCTTGGAAACTCCTTCGGCTCTTCCAATTTTTGGCCAAAATAGTCTTTTAAAGTTGTAGACGAGCTTTCCTAAGTGTTGCCTAAGCATAAGCACGAGAAGTAGATGGTCGTGATGAAGATACAACAGAGGTAGATGCAGTAGATGTCCTAACCCATAACTTCTAGGAAATCCTCCTCTCCAGCCAAATATCAAAAGCTCATAATAAGTCTTGACGTTCACCTTTGTGATGGGCCTTAAAGGTAACCTAACTTCCTCCAAACTATCATACTTCACTCCAGCCTGCTCGCATAATTAA
This sequence comes from Phalaenopsis aphrodite, assembly GCA_003013225.1. Lineage (NCBI taxonomy): Eukaryota > Viridiplantae > Streptophyta > Magnoliopsida > Asparagales > Orchidaceae > Phalaenopsis > Phalaenopsis aphrodite. The sequence continues at coordinate 47,544 of NEWO01001891.1, forward strand.
AATATCAAGGAAGCAAATCTCATCCCTGCAGTAGTAGCAGCAACAACTGAACCGATGATAGTGTGATAGATCAAAGCCCATATGTTGATGGGCTTTCCCTCCTGAATACAGTAATTCAATGTTGCTCTCTCTCTGGTCACTACACTGAGATGATTGGTCAGAAGCAGACGAGCAGAAATGAAATAGTGTCAGACCTTTGAAGATGCACTTAACTTTAAATTTGATAAATTTACTCTCCTCTCATTGGTTATCTTCCAAAGTCCTCTCCCAATAGTTAAATATGAAATAATCTTGTCTAACTCCTCCTTGGTAGGGCTATAATTCGAATAAAAACATAAAGTCTCTTGTAATAAATGGTAAAACAAGTTGTTTCCTCTGGAGTAAAAGGTACCAACTTTCCTCTAACCATAACTCGATCGTCTTCAGCCTCTGGGAGATTTGCATAAAACTCCCTCATAACAGAAATCACTATAACGGCAAAGAAACAACAGAACTGTTCCCACTGTCGGCGGACTATCAAGTCTTCTATCTCTCCATTTGTACTCTTGAAACATCGCTCCTGAATCAATTTTTGTGACTATAAAGCATCACTAAATCGATCATGAGCTTTTGAATTGATAAATTTGCACGAATCGAATGGGCTCTTTCCTCTACTCCTTTTCATTCTTGGTGTCATTCTACAAATTTGATAAATTCAAAAAATAACTTTAAAAATCAAGTTTAAATCACTAAACTAAACTTTCAAAAGCACTAACTAAACTTCACAAGCAATTTCCATGGATTTTTTTTCACTTTTCACCATGAATAGTAAATTTCAAAATCTTCCGAATGTGCTCAAAATGTATGGTGAAAATCCAAAATTTTTGCATAGAAGTAAAGCTCCTACCTTAAGGAACTTGGATCTAGCAAATCTCACTCGATTCCACAAGGAAATCTTCAAATTTTACTTGCTCTAGCCCTTAAAATCGCAATTTTGGGTTGGGGAAGACAATAGAAGGTGTTAAAAATGGTATTTTTCAGGCTTAAAATTCACTTTTAATCGTTTGCGAACAAATTTTTGTGAACCAACGCTTAAGCGCAAGTAAGTGGCGCTTAGGTTCCTGCCTCTCGAGTTGGCTCGCACTTAAGCGGGAGATGTGGCGCTTAGGCGCTAGTGCACAAATTTTGAAATTTTTAATTTTAAGTAAAATGCACTATTAGCCAAAGTAAACCACCCCTAAATGGTTTCACAGCACTTAAATGATTATTTTTACTTCCTATAACTCCCTTCTCTATAAAAATTCTCCATAATAATTAATTCAATTTGAGGCTAAAAATAATACAAATTTTCATAAAAACAAACTTATATTAATTCACAAACAAGCACAAACACATTTAACACTTAGTTCTCTCTCCAAATAGTCTTGGATGAGAAAATTTTCCTAAGTATAAAACACTTAAGACACATTTTATAATTAAACACATAAGTGACACAAACACTAAACACAAGACATAAACACTAACACAATTAAAAACATGACTTCAAACACACAATTCCTAAAACTTAACTTAATGCCACTGTTCATTAGAAGGAATGAATTCTTGTCTTGCAGTAGTCTCTCCAGGAATATAGAGTTGATAAAATGGATGGTAGTGACGATCTCTAATACTATCATCTTTGATCCACTTTTTCTTAAGGAACATCGTCTTATCTGCTTCCTCTAAATAACTTGTATGGTTGAATTGCATCTTACATTTCCACCCAATATGTTCTAGATGGGCATGCAATTCAAGCACCTTAGTCTCTAGTACAGATATAGTATTCTCCATCTGGTTGATCTTCTCTGATATCCCTTCAATACTAACGGCTAAGAAACTATTATACATCTCATGTGCACTTTGACTAATGAACTTCTTCTTCATGGCTTCTTCCTTCTTCTTCAAATCCATCTCCCATGAAGACATATTCTCTAAATCTCTCTCTTTCTTAGACTTTTAGGGCTAAAAAAAAATCTGGGGTGAAATTCCTTCACAAACCCCTTCTATTTATAAGCATAATTCCCCCTCATAACTACTAGACACGATTAGAAACTGCCAAGACACGTTTATTCCAACTAAATTACAGTTATACCTTCTAGAAATCAAAATTCGCACAAGTGATTAAACTACTGCGCTTAAGCGTATGATCTGGCGCTTAAGCGCCAAGGCAAATTTTTGCACCAGTCAACTTATTGTCCAAATTCTCATTCTAACATGTCTAAGTAACTAAATAAAGTCTAAAAATCATTACTAGCACAAAATAAACTAAAAAATACTACCCCAAATTTCTTAATCAAACTCAAAACAACAATCAAAGCAAAAACACACTGATAACTATGGGTTGCCTCCCACAAAGCGCTTGGTTTTACATCGTCAGCCCGACGTAACCAGTGCTCATTATAGTTGAACCAACATCATTCCATCATTATATTTATGTTGATCCCTTACATAATAAGGTTTCAGTCTATGTCCATTCACTTTATAAATTTTCTCAGAATTAGGATCTTTAATATCCACAGCTCCATAAGGATAAACTTTTAT
>NEWO01001892.1:8624-21161 GCA_003013225.1 Phalaenopsis aphrodite
AATAACTCTACTCAAAAGTATATTGACAGCTATTCCATCATATTTATCACAAGTTTTTGTTAGGAAGAAATCCATCCAAACTACTCTTGGAAGAACTTTCAATAGATTTCTTTGGGTAGGCCAGAGAAAGAAAGTGCAATGGGTGAGATGGCAAAGAGTTTGTGGCAGTGTTAAAGCTGGTGGTGTGGCAAAGAGTTTGTGGCATTGTCAAAGGTAAATACTGCAGAGATTTGCATCCTACCCTTGTGACTAATAAATTGGGGTATTCAAGAACTTGGAAGAATATGCTAAAGATGAGAAAAAAGGCATATGAACTTTTCATTTAAGATATTGGGGATGGTAGACTCAATGTTTGGCTTGATAATTGGTCTAGAGAAGGCTGTATCCCTTCTGCAACTGGCTCTCAATTCAATCCCACAACACAGGTGGCTGGTCTTTGGTTTGGTGGTGAATGGAACCAGCAAGCTCTCTAGAATATCATTGATAATTGATTACTTAACACTATATTGAAGAAACCAATTGAAAGATCCAAGAAGGACAAACTTGTTGTGAAGAAGAAGGTCTCCCAAACAGTTTGAGCTTCCATTGCTAACTTCTGCTTTCCTCAACAGGAGACCCCTTGGACTAAATGTGTTTGAAACAAGTCTCTTTCTCCTTCAATGGCCTTTTTCTCTTGGAAATTATTCTATGGTTTCATACCTACTGATGTTATTCTAAAGTTAAAAGGATTGAGAAGCCCTTCAAGATGCTACTTGTGTAATAGTGAAGAGGAATCCCTCCCCCATTTGTTCTTTAAATGCTTTCATGTTCAGCAAGTTTGGAACATCTTGTTACCTAAATTGACAATTAATACCATTCAGCTATCCTGGGATGACTTCTATTTATGCTGGAAGGACTGGCAGGACCAATCTCTCCACCCATTCCTTGTATCATTGCTTGGTTTGTTTGGATGGCCAGAAATAAGCTAAAAAATTGATGATGTCCAAATGAGTGCCACTTCCATTTCCACTAATTGCTATAGCTATTTGTAGAAATTGTACTGTCATAGGAAGCTTCCTGAATTCCTATGCACAACATCCCTGTATTGTTCAATGAAGTTCCAAGCTATCCTTGTTCTTTAGAAATGCCCTCCTAAGGGCTGGGTCAAAGTCACTATAGATGGAAGCTTCATTTCTCCTAATGCTGGTTTTGGTGGGGTTTTCGGAAATGCAAGAGGTGAATGTCTGCTATTCTTTCAGTCCCGTGCCAGGGCTGAGGACCCTTTGGAAGCTGAAGCCCAAGCTGTCTATTGGGCAGTGTACATGGCCAAAAAGTGTAGCTGGAATCAATTAATTGTGGAAACTGATTCAAGGAATTTAATTAACATCCTTAAAGGAAGAATATATGCTCCTTGGTATTTAATTCANCAGCTATTCCATCATATTTATCACAAGTTTTTGTTAGGAAGAAATCCATCCAAACTACTCTTGGAAGAACTTTCAATAGATTCTTTTGGGTAGGCCAGAGAAAGAAAGTGCATTCGGTGAGATGGCAAAGAGTTTGTGGCAATGTTAAAGCTGGTGGTGTGCCAAAGAGTTTGTGGCATTGTTAAAGGTAAATACTGCAGAGATTTGCATCCTACCCTTGTGACTAATAAATTGGGGGATTCAAGAACTTGGAAGAATATGCTAAAGATGAGAGAAAAGGCATAAGAACTTTTCATTTGGGATATTGGGGAAGGTAGACTCAATGTTTGGCTTGATAATTGGTCTAGAGAAGGCTGTATCCCTCCTCCAACTGGCTCTCAATTCAATCCCACAACACAGGTGGCTGGTCTTTGGCCAGGTGGTGAATGGAACCAACAAGCTCTCCAGAATATGATTGATAATAGATTACTTAACACTATATTGAAGAAACCAATTGACAGATCCAAGAAGGACAAACATGTTGTGAAGAAGAAGGTCTCCCAAACAATTTCAGCTTCCATTGCTAACTTCTGCTTTCCTCAACAGGAGACCCCTTGGACTAAATGTGTTTGGAACAAGTCTCTTTCTCCTTCAATGACCTTTTTCTCTTGGAAATTATTCTATGGTTTCATACCTACTGATGTTATTCTAAAGTTAAAAGGATTGAGAAGCCCTTCAAGATGCTACTTGTGTAATAGTGAAGAGGAATCCCTCCCCCATTTGCTCTTTAAATGCTCTCATGTTCAGCAAGTCTGGAACATCTTGTTACCTAAATTGACAATGAATACCATTCAGCTATCCTGGGATGATTTCTATTTATGCTGGAAGGAATGGCAGGACCAATCTCTCCCCCCATCCCTTGTATCATTGTTTGGTTTGTTTGGATGGCCAGAAATAAGCTGAAAAATTGATGATGTCCAAATGAGTGCCACTGCCATTGCCACTAATTGCTATAACTATTTGTAGAAATTGTACTGTCATAGGAAGCTTCTTGAAATCCTATGCACAACATCCCTCTATTGTTCAATGAAGTTCCAAACTATCCTTGTTCTTTAGAAATGCCCTCCTTAGGGCTGGGTTAAAGTCAATACAGATGGAAGCTTCATTTCTCCTAATGCTGGTTTTGGTGGGGTTTTCGGAAATGCAAGAGGTGAATGTCTGCTATTCTTTCAGTCCCGTGCCAGGGCTGAGGACCCTTTGGAAGCTGAAGCCCAAGCTGTCTATTGGGCAGTGTACATGGCCAAAAAGTGTAGCTGGAATCAATTAATAGTGGAAACTAATTCAAGGAATTTAATTAACATCCTTGAAGGAAGAATATATGCTCCTTGGTATTTAATTCATTGAACTAATGCTATACACACCTTAAGCTTGGAGATTAAGGTGTCCTTTTCCCATACATATAGGGAGGGTAACAGACCTGCTAATTAGCTTGCTAAGGCTGGCCTCCATACTCAACACCCCTCCATTGATATGTGTACCACCCCCATTTAAAATTGATGTTGAAAGGAGATCTTGTTGATCTACCTGTTTTTAGAGTTTCGCATCTTTATCTTTTAGGAAGTGCTTATTTTTTACCTTCCTTTTTGTATCTCCCTAGTTTCTAATGAATTAGGAGTTTGGTCTCCTTTTAAAAAAACATACATACATATATATATATATATATAAAATGGTGCTGGAAGAGATATGCTCTATTAGGGTTTGGCAATTTTGGCGACCTCATGGAGATTGCGGGTTTCCCGTCGGTGCGTTTGCTGGAGATTGTGATTTTTTTTGCTGTGGAGATCTTACCTTTACTTTACAATGTTTTCTCTTTCATTTTTTTGCGATGCCTCCTGCTACTAGTTCATTTGTTGATGCGGTGTTGGCCAGGGGAGGCGGTTCCTTGGCTACACCTTCCTATGGTATGTTCCCTCAAGAGTTCCATGATTCCCTTGTGGATGGAGGAGATTTCACCTTCATTAAGAAGTTAGGGAAAAAGAATGGTAAGCTTGCGTTATTTGTGACTGAAGATGAAACTTTGATCCTTGCATCCTTCTTCCATCTGGCCTTTGCGGGAAACTTTAGTTATGGTATTCCTAAAGTTGAGTTGATAAGGAGAGAGTTTGAAATGCTTAAATTAAAGGGTTGGTGGAAAGTTGGAATCATATTTGGTAGGCATATTTTCATACAACTTACTAATGATGAGGATTATATTAGTCTCTTTGTGAAAGGATTTTTGCAAATTGAAAATAGTGTGATGAAATTTCGAAAATGGTTTGTACACTTTGATCCTAAATCTGAATTACCTATTATACCAGCCTGAATTCATTTTCCAGGGCTTAAATTGCATCTCTTTAACCATGAGAAACTTTTTTCACTTGTGACTGCTTATGACAAGCCCTTAAAAATGGACAGTGCTACCTATAAGTTATCAAGACCCTCATAAGAACGTATTGTTGTTGAACATAATATAACTCAGCTGTTTTGTAATGAAATTTGGATAGGTTCACAACATCAAGGATATTGACAATCTGTGGAAATTGAAAGGCACTCACCTTACTACACTCATTGTTCCATGTTTGGTCATCAAACATCTTCCAGCTTCAAGTTAAACCCTCACCTAAAAAATTGACACTTTGCTCCACACAAACATAATACCCCTCTCAAAAATCAACAATCAAATGAGCAACATGAAAATCCTACTATTGTTGAAAATGTGGTTGATTTAAATAAAAATCCCCCTATACAACCTCCTGCTTCTAATGTGAATAATTTAGACAATGAGGCCTCATACACTAGCACTGAGGACATTCCTCAACAACATAATCCTAACACTGATGACATTCCTCAACAAATTAATCCTAGTGTTGGTAATGCTATAACTGATGACTGTAATGAGATAAATGCTATTGAGGCTCCTGAGAGGCATCAGGAAACACATATCAGTGATGAGTTTGCTTTGGCTGATGATTGTAATGAGATAAATATTAATGTGGCTTCTAATAAGCCCATGGAAACAACCTTAGCTGAGGATCCTCACATTCCTTATAATTTTGGAGATTCCATTCCATCTAGCTCTGCATTTCATATTACTTTAAATGGAAATCCTTCTGCTTCTCATGACACTAACCCTTTGATACATAATGCTGTCATAACTTTAGAAAATGAGTGGCAGTTTCAAAAGCACTCAAGGAAAAAGGCTAAACACAATAATGAGTTATCACAATTAAATGCTAGCAACATCATCCAAGAGGGTGTTTATCATTCTGATGGGGAACAATTAGTCAACCTTACTAGATCTTCTAGAAGGGCTGGCTCATGACACCATGTTTAACCTTATGGTTTGGAATATTAAGGGAGTGACATACCCTAACTCCCTTAATAGGCTTAAACATCTTTGTAGGTCCATAAATTACTCATTTTTGCTATTTTGGAGCCTACGGTTCATGTTAATAAATGCATAATCTTAAATAAATTCAAAGGCTATCGTTATTACTGCAATATTAATAACAAAATATGGGTTTTTTTGAAGCACATTATTTTTCTATCTATCATTGAAGATGAGGATCAATATGTTTAGACAAAAATCAATTTTGAAGATTTCCAGGGGTGGGGTACCTTCGTCTATGCTAGTTCTCAGTTGCAGGATAAATACTTGTTATGGCAAAAGCTGGAACTTATCGGAAATTTTATTACTGAGAACTGGCTTGTTGGTGGTAACTTTAACATGATTTTGAAACAAATGGAGAGAAAATGTGGAGGAAGAGCTGACCATAGTCATATTAACCGGTTTTCTAATTCTATTTCTAATGCAGGTTTATTTGACTTGGGTTACACTGGTCTCCCATATACATGGAGGAAGGGCTTACTTTATCAAAGATTAGATCAATTTTTTGCTAATTCTGCTTTTATGAGCACTTCCCCATTGCGAGGGTTCAACATTTGAGTAATGCTACTTTTGATCACAATCCCATATTACTTACTTTGGCCTTTACTGTTAAACAGTGCATATCTTATTTTACGTTTCTTAATATCTATACTTCTCATGACACTTACTTGGCTTTGGTGAAGCAGGTGTGGTAGTTTGAAGGAGTTGGGACACCTTGAATTGTTTTGTGGAAACTCCATAAAAATATGGCTGCTCATTTAACTAAATGGAATTTCCAGGTGTTTGGTAATGTACATAAAAAAGTAAAGAATGCTCGGTATGTTGTTGACACCTTGGAAGCTCAATTTGTTTACTCTTTTGACATGATGGATATTATTTCTCAATCCCATTTTACATTAATGGATGCTATAGTTTTGGAAGAGAATTTACTTCAGTAGAAGACTAATGATATATCCTTTGCTGTGGGGGACAAAAATACTAAATATTTTCATGCCATTTTAAAGCATAGAAGAAATATTAATAGCATTTTGAAAATAAAAAAAGGTGATGGGCGTATATTAACTTGTATTGAAGATATTGGTGAAAGTGTTGTTAAGTACTTTACTGATATTTTTCAAACCTCTACTCCTGTTATGTCTGTGGATCCTTCTCACTTTGTGGAAGAATATCATTATGTTAATAACCTACATTTAACTTACCCCCCTGATGAATAGGAAATTTTGAGGCTTTAAAGTCTATCTATCCCAACAAAGCTCCTGGTCATGATGGTTTCTCTTCCACATTCTATACTCATTTTTGGGAAATCATTTAAAAGGAGGTGATCCTTGCTATACAAAGTTTCTTTCTTGGTGAAAACCCTGATAAATATTTTACCTCTGCTTTGATTGTACTTATACCTAAAGGTAATGATAAATTTAATGGGATAATTTTCATCCTCTTTCTCTTACTACTCTCATAAAGAGATGGCTTTCAAATAATAGTTATAGTGTGATGATTAATGACAAAGCACATGATTTTTTCTCTGCTAATAAGGGCATTAAACATGGAAATCCTTTTTCTCCTACTATATTTATAATTTCTTTTGATTACCTCTCTAGGCTTATTAATAAGCTGCATCTTAAGCATTCTTATAATCAATATTCTCATAAATCCAAAATTGTAGTGAGTCATCTTGCTTATGCTAATAATGCTATATTGTTTTTAAATGCTAGCAAGCGTGCTATCAAAGCTACCATGCCATTGTTAAAGAGTTTCCAAAGCATTTCTTGTATAATGTTCAATCTCACTAATTGCTCCATTTATTTTGGCAAGAGTCTTTCCTCTAACAGTCATTCTTGGGTCTCCACTTATACTAGTTACGAAATTTCTAAGCTTCCTATAAATTATTTTGGTGTTAACATTCTTAGAGGCAGGAGGTAAGAAACCCAGATGGATGATGTGAATGATAAAGTTAAACTTAAAATTAATGATTGGAAAAATACTTTTCTTTCTAATTATGAGAGGCTTACTTTGTTGAAAAGTATCTTATGTACTCTTCCTCTTTACACTATGAAAGTTCTTAAAATGAAGAAAAGTACCCAAAAAAATTTTGAGGTTATTTTCAACAAATTTCTTTGGAATGGCTCTAGATCCTCTAAAAGCTAGAGTAATTGATAGTACAATAGCAGACCCATTTTGCTGGTGGGCTTGGTTTTAAAACTATGCAACAGATCATTGACATCAATATGTGTAAACTTTGGTTTAAATTTTGTTTGGGGGAGTCTCTTTGGGCTAAGTTTAAGCTTCATAAATATTGCAAGAACCTTCACCCTTCTTCGGTCAAATGGAAAGTGGGAGATTCTAAACTTTTGAAAGCTATTATTTCAGACAGCGAGGTGGCTTCTCATTTTATTTATTGGGACATTGGAGATGGCAGCATCTCTTTCTGGAATGATGAATGGGGAATTTCTTCTCACCCCACTTTGCCTAATACTGGTTATGATTCTAACTTGTTAATTTATGATTTGTTGGATTGATGGTGCTTGGAATATGGTTAAAATTAAATCTTTAGTTGGTAATTTAGCTCCTGCCATTGCCACCATACCTATCAAATCTCATAAAAAGGATAATCCTATTTGGAAGTTTCAAAGTAGATATTCTGTTACTAAATTGCTTTATTTGAAAATGCACACTTTTACTACTTGGAAGTGGAATGCTTACACTTGGCATAAATATATATCTCCCTCTATCTCATTTTTTCTATGCAGATACTTTCATAATTTACTCCCTCTAGAAGGTATTCTTAAAATGAAAGGGCTAAAACTTGCTTCCTTTTACTATAACTGTAAAAAGGATTTTGAATCGATCAACCATTTGTTTTTTGATTTCCCCTTTACTAAGGATGTTTGCAATCGATTAGGGTGCTATTTTGGTATAAATTGTCCCTCCAAGTTGAATTTTAAAACTATTGTTGGGATTTAGCAGGATTTTGATCATGCTTTTAAAAAGCTCTATTACATTCCTACTATTGTGCTTTGGTTCATCTGGATGGCTAGAAATAGTCATAAGTATGATAATCCTTGTCATACTTCTACCTTTGTTTCTACTCTTGTAGTGGCTCATTTTCACAAAAACTGGAATTTTGAGAATATAATGGCTGCCTCTCCTCCTTTAGGTAGGGGTAGGAAATCGATTTTGTTTAAATGGGAACCCCTCCAAGGCTAGATTAAAGTTAATATGGATGGTAGCTATACTTCTGGTATGCTGGTGTGAGAGGTTTGTTTAGAGATGCTTATGGTAAAGGGTTAGCCTATTTTGCCTCCCATTGTAGTGCCATTACTGCCCTTGAAACTGAAATTTGTGTTGTGCTTGCTGCATTTCAAACTGCTGTTTCACTGAAATTTAATTGCCCCATTTTGGAAACTGATTCTGAGGCACTATTTTATATGCTTACGGCTAGACTTAAGCCGGCTTGGTGTATTATTACATTGCTGAGATGGATTTGGCTTTTTATTGAAATGCATAATCTTCAAATCCAATACTCTTTTATTTTTAGAGAGGGTAATTCCTTTGCTGACTGGTTGCCTAAATGTCAATAGCATGGTACCTTTGGTAGGGATTCTCCTCCACATTATCTGCCCACTCTCATTAAGAGTGACCTCTTGGATGCCCCTTTTATTAGACTTTAATTATGTGCTTAGTTTCTCTGTTTGGGATTACTATGCTGGCCTGGTTCTCTCTTTGATGTGGACTATGATGCTGGTTTTTTGCTGAGTTTTGATTTTAAACATGGTGGACAATATTTTGATTTTTTAGGGTATTATTGATGCCCATGAAGCTGCACACTTTTACACATTAAGGCACTATTTCACATCATTGTTGCACTTTAAACTTGGATTATATTGCAGATTTTTTCTTCTTTCTGGATATTTTGGCACTATTTCCTTGGCCTTTTGGTTCTGTTTTATAAAAACTTGGATTTTATTGCACATTTTTTTATTCTTTTTGGATATTTTGGCACTACTTCCTTCCTTGGCTTTTCCTGTCTGTTCGATGGTCATGCGTAGAATTGGTTTGGATTTTATCTATTTTTGTGGGGTATTGCCCTGAAACTGGTTATTTTGGGTACCATTTTTGGCGTCAAACTCTTACAAATGCTACTTATATTGAATGTCAATTTTCTGTGTTATGGAAGCGTCATATTGAGAAGCACCACTTGTTTAACTCACAGTGCATCTATATTATATTTTTGCCTCTAGATTGTTTTCATTGTTTACACGTTCAGTTTCTTATCTCTACGACACTAAATGGATCATCAAGTCACAAGTTTGAATAATTGTTCTAAGTATTAGGAAATAATAATACCGTAGAATCATACAAAATCTTATATATCATAAATCAATACAAATATTGCAATTGGAAGAAAATTTTGAAATGAATTGAACCAAAAATGAAACTAACACAAATATGGCTACGATGCCAACAACGCCCTCTTACAGAAGCCATGACGCCGACAGTGCCTAGAGCAGTTTCAGCAGTTCAGGGAGGCTTTTGCAAACTTTGGTGGGATTTGCTTCGAAATGACTACCTAGAGGTCTTTTTAAAGGTATGAAAACTACTTTGGATGATCAGAATCTTCCAGATTTTGAAATCTATGGCTTCCAATTCCAGAAATACTTCAAGATATGAAGTTTTCAATGGAAGAAAGTTCATCAGTTTTGACGCGCATAGATTATACGACAAAGTCATCACTAAGAAGAGACTTATCAAGGAGAGAGGCTTTCTTAATCATGGATTGAGTAATCTAAGTTTGCAGATTGAGAAAATCATAGTGTCAAGACGTTGGGAAGTTCTATGTTAGACTGCCAATACAGTAGTTGTTCCAGTGGTAAAAGAATTCTATGTTAACCTACATTGAATTAACCAAGGTGTCATTTTTATTTTAGCTAAGGGTGTACCATTTTCTCAGTCATGAATAAAAGATATGTTTATGATAGAAAGCGTGTTGATCTGTCATTATATGAATTTTATACCCACGAAGGATATGATGTATGATGTATACTGATTTCTAACAGATGCAAATTATATTTGGGAAATCAGAGATGAGGGGGTATGTTAGTTGCTCTACTTCACTACTTAATTCGATATGTAGACAATGAAATTTCTTCATCTCTATAAAACTACTCCCTACAATGAAAATTAGTAATGTTTCCAAAGAAAAGGCATTTTTGAGCTATTGCATTCAAATGGGAAAGCCCATTGATGTGAGATCAATTATTTTTAAATTTATTACGAGCATTATAATGAATGGGCCTCTATATGGACTGGGGAATCCATCTACAATCTTCTTACTTTGCAGTCAATCTCAAGTGCCATATGAAATTTTGGAGAAAGTGTTATTACCCTAGGAGCACATGGATCCTATTGATGGAAACTATATAGAGAATGGAAATGAAGCTTTGGATGTTATCTTAGATCAAATATCACATGCTTTTATATCCTTAATGCCATATATAGTTGGAAGTTCAATAGTTTTGTAGAAGAAATGAAGAAAATAGAAAGAGAACTTCAGAGTATCATGAATGCAATAGAACATCTTAATTATCTTTTTGATCACTTAGATTGGAGGATCAAGGAAAACTTTGATCATACGAGAATAATTGAAGCAGATTTGGTGTAGATGTTTAAGAAGAATAAATGGATCAACGGAAATTTGACTGATCAATTCCCGTACCGACCCTTCTACAATTTGTACATCCATTACCAGTCTATGGGAGATATTAGAGGAGGAGACAATACTGAAGATGAAGAGGAGTAATTAAAGAACTTGGACTTTCTGCTATTTAAAATTAATTATGTTTTTAATTTAATTTTGTTAAATTTTCTTTAAAACTTTGTGTGTTTGTGTTGAATTTGCTTTCCTTTAAACTCATAAAACTTTAATTGTATGTATAGTTTAGTTTTCAACATTCTAGTGTTGTGACCTTTTTTTTGACGCTGAATTATAGTGTGATTTACTTTATGTATGTGTGAGCGTGATTAAACATCTATGTTTGTAAATTCTAGAATTTCATATATAAATGTTAGTTTTTGTGTTGTTTGTAAAAACATTTATTTGCCTACTATTTAAGGATGAATATTATTATTTAAAAAGACTAAATAAACATTGGAATGAATTGGAAACAACTGAGATTGCAAAAAGATGAAATATTGAAATATTTGGCTTTGGTGTCGACGGCCCCGAGACCCGAAAGTTCCCAAATCCCTTAAAATTCGTGATTTGCATAGTAAAAACACCATTTTTACTCCTTCAGTTTACACCAATAGGGCTTGCCAGCGCTTGGATTTGAGTCTATTAGAGAACAAAAGAAGTTCATATTTCATCTTCTCTTGTTAAGAGCTACACTTTGAACTAATAACTTTTTATTTTCACCAAGGATTTTTCATACTTTGTCGAGATCCAAAATTTTGAAATTTTTTGGAAGATTTTGAGAAAATCCTTTGGAAAAGAACTCTTAGTAGATTTAAGTTTAGAACTAACCACATTGCATTTTTTGGAATTTATGGAATTTATTAGGATTTTATCATTTTCTAGAAAATTTCTATGGCACCAAGGATGCGGAAAGGAAAAAGGTAAATTGATTTTGATAATAAAAAAATTTTCAATTTCAAAGCTAGCAACTATTTCAATATTCTACTTACAAGGAAGAAAACAATTCAGGATGGAGCGTTCAAAAATCAGGGTGGTGAAGTCGAGAGATTGATTGTTTCCCAACAATGGGAGAACTTTTATTACTTTACTGCCGAGGCTATTATTGGTCTAATCATGGAGTACTATGCCAACTTTAGAGAGGCTTCTGATGGCCACATCTATGTTTGTGGTAAAATGGTTGAACTCATCCCTAAGAGAATTAATGAATTTTATCAGTTGCAAGATGCATATAACAGTCAGTATAAGGAATTCTTTGCTACGAATGAGGCCTTGGATGAATTTATTTCATTTCTTACTGATGGGAGAGGAGCTTGGAAGGTGAAGGATAAAGTTAAGATAAACTTCCCCGATTCTTCATTAAATGTAGTCTCCAAGGCCTGTCATTACTTTATATCAGCCATAATGATACCTACGTACCACCATAGCGAAGTTACTAGGGATAAACTCATCGTGAACTTCTGTATCCAATAGATGAGCAGGATAGATGTTGGCTCTATTATTTGTAGAAATACTCATTCTATTGCTATGGGTGAGATGACGGGTGGAATAGCACACGTGCCCTGATTTTCACATTATGTAAACAGTCACAAGTTGATTTTAGAATTGATGAGGAAAGGATTGAACCATTTAAACCCATTGGGCCAGCAAACCTAAAAACCTAAATCTCATGTTGGACGGAGATCGAAAAGTAGGAGTAGAGATATTCCTTATACTTCCAGTACTCCTACTCTTGAGGGACTTATGGAACAAATGATGATCCAAGTGGGAGATATTTTATGAATTGAGAGTAGGATTGAAAATTTGGAGGCCAGAAATGCACATAATGATGAATTAACAAGACAGAAGTTTGAATACGATACTGCTTATGATGATGCTATAGTTAGATACATGAGGGGCAACCACTCAGTATAGTTTCCTAATCACCCTATCTTTCCCCTTTATCAACAACAGAACTTTGATGTAGAGGAAGAACATGATGATGATGAGTGGTGATGTCTACTTAGTCATAGTCTTGATCTTTTATTTAGTTTATT
>NEWO01001893.1:0-24126 GCA_003013225.1 Phalaenopsis aphrodite
TACTAAAAAATAATCATGGTCCTATAGATTTCATGCTTAAAGGATTCATAATACAGACATTTAAAAAACTACTCAGCAAAGCTGCCAAACTTCAACAGGAAGCTAAGCAAATGAGTATAACAGAAAGGACCTAGAAGACAAAACTAATTAATACATTTTAAAAGAAATCAAGAAATGTCTTAATAATAGACAAAGGAAAGTAGATGATGCAAGTGCAACCCGAGTAGACGAAACAACAATAAAATATAAATCAACAACAATCACAGTCATCTTCACAGCTGCAATTTTAACAATCAACACCATCACCGACAGACAAGAAATTGATGTCTAAGAGGATGAAGAAAGAATATCCACTCAAGACAGAAGTTTTCAGAAAGATATTCTACAACTCATTGAAAATACCAGAATTCAAATTGCTTGAAGCAAGAAGACTAGGAGAAATTGATATGAAAGATAATCCTTATTACTGCCTTATCATAGGATGCTCAAACACAAAATTGAAAAATATTTTGTCTTCAAAGACTGGCTGGAACCCAACTTCAAAGATAGGAGTATAGCAATCCCGAAAGAACACCTGAAAGAACTTAAAAAGATTCAATTAACATGATTTTGGTTGAAAAACTTATTCCTAGCGATCTTTCCAACGATGAAAACAACGACAAAATTGCTCAGGGAAAATCTTTTGAGAAGAATTTCGGGGACTCCTAAATCACTCAAGGTTCGACACCCAAAACAATGAAATCTTACAAAAAAAAAAAAGAAAAAGAAAAAGAAAGAATAAAAAAGGGTTAGAGGTCTTTTAGATATACGGGTTGTTGTTCCCTTTGTATCTTCCACTTCACGTATTCCTCCACAATCTACTAGGATAGTTGTCTCAAACGAAGGGAGAAAATCCCTCAAGTCATTGACCTTGTATGACTTTATCTCCACTATGAATAAAAATACTTCCAGTTCTTTTTATATCTTGTCTATTTCTGATAATACCCTTGAAAATGAACAATCCAATTTTGATCCCATAGAAAATACTCAAATAGTAAATAATCTCGACGAGTTTAATGAAAATAAAGACATTGAAAATTCTAATAATAATGAGTTGGAGATGACATTGGAACGCTTGAATTATAAGGAGTACTAAGTTCCATAGAATTGGAACTCTCTGACTCAGAGGAAAAAGTTTCAAATGACAAATCATAAGAAATAACTGAAATCCTTGCAAAGTGGAAGGATTCTACCTCCAAGGGTGACTCCAAATGAAAAAGAGAGATCAATCATGACACCAAAAGAAAGCATTCCTCCAGTACAAGAACAATTATCTAAAGGAAACAAGGACAGTTTTCATAACAAAGTGTACTATAATGTGTTAACCCATATAAGAAAATTACCAACAAAGTTGAGCATCTACGATGCCCTTATCCTTTCTAAATAAATGAGAGAGTCACTACTAAAACCTCTTTCAGATCCAGAAATTTGTTTAGTTATACACCAGAAATTTATGCATTTTTAGACCCATATTTTATACCCATTTTTTAAAATATTGCACTTTAATGGAAGGTATTTTTTATGTTTTCAATATAAATTGTTGATTTTTGGGACTTGAAACAACAAGGAAGCAAAAAGGATGGAATTTGGAGCAAAAATGGAGATTTGGAAGAATTAATCAGTGCCGACGATGCTAGAAGGACGCCAGACGGCGTAAACCTGTAGAAAGGATGCATGTTGACCTCACTTTTGGTTGAGGTCTAGTTTTCCTCTTTAGTTAGCCATAGGTCTTTCCTATTGACTATTCCTAGAAATTAGAAAAGGAACCCTCACCATTAGAAAGTCCAAACTCCACTTTACGCAACTTGAAATTCCACATAGTGGTCCTAACCTCTAGCACTTAATAAGTGGGGTCATTATGGGGGAGCCCAAGGAGAGTTCCCATAGGATTGCTTGCCCTTAGGGTTGACTCTCAGTGTTGGTCTAAAGCTAAGGTACTCACCTCACTCACAATCACTCCCAAATACAAGCCCAAAATTTCTTGACTTTGATCTGTTAATCTTTTGGGAGACTCATGTAGATGGTCCTTTAAACCTACTAGCCATAGGGTGGGGTTTAGCTAAGACCACTACATAGAGGACCCAAATGGGGTTCCCATTGGTCCATAGCTCATTTAAGGTGGTTAGCCCCCCAATTCTATCAAAAATACTCAACGCCTTTTGCCCCAAAATTTCCCAAATTACCTAAGTACCCTTGAAACCCTAAATTTGGCCAAAATTCCCAAATTTACCCAAAATACCCAAATTTGTTCAAAAATCATTTCAAACCTTTTGAAAATATCCAAATTACCCAAAATCACCAAAAAATTACCAAATTACCAAAATGCCCCTCCTTAGCCCAAAATTCCAAAAATTCCCAAAACCTTCAAAATATTCTCAATTTTATTTTTCTTAACTACAATATGACCCAATTTGACTAATTTGACCATTTTGATCAAAACCCCCAAATTGCCTTTAAAGGCCCAATTTTCCCCAAATTTACCTCAAATGCCATCAATTTGGGCACAATATCCCCCAATTTCAATTCTAAACTCAAATTCACCTTTCATATGACCAATCTAAACCAAATCCAAGCTCAATTTTGATACAAGCCAAACCCCCAATTTTGGCCCTTATGACTTGTTTCCACTAAATTGAACCCCATGGCCTACTCCATTGGTCTCAATTTGCATCTTAAACTCTTCATAACACTCATAAAAATAAAACATAACCTTTAATTGGCCTTGGTGAAGCCTCAATTTCATTTAATTTTAACCTAAATCCAAAAATCTCCAATTTTGCCCTAAAATGGCCATAGCTCAAAATTCTACCAAATTGATTGCCTTAACCCCAAAATTGGCACTCAATTCATGTTGAAAACTCTTCATCACATTTCTATTGACCATTTTCAACAATCAATTTGGACATAGCCCAAGCCTAGCCCAATCTAGACCAAAGTCTAGCACAACATGCCGAAATTGTCCAAAATCCCAAAATCCTTCCAATTGAGCCCCCAATTGAACTCAAAATCATTTCACGTCTTCACCAAAAATCTTCATGACAATCATCTACACAATCTTGATAAATTAATTGTTCAATGTCATGGCTAGCCTAGCCCAAACCCAAGCTTTGGCCAAATTGACCTACATGGACCCCTTCACCAAAAATTAACCTAGCCATGTCAAATTGGCTAACCGAAGATCACCACAGCCACTAATCCCTTCCTTTGGACCAGTCTAAACTTTAAAAACCCCACCAAACTAAGCTATGGACCAATGGGTCCCTAAATTAAGGGCTTTATTCCCATATTTGGGTCTTAAGCCAAAATCCTCACCATTATGACTAACCATTGGGAGTAAGTGATAATTGAACCTCCCCTTAGGTCACCTGGGCCAGCTCCCCTGTCCTTGCCAGTTGGCCCAGTCACCGGAAAATGGCCGAATCGAGAGCAATCCCCATGAAATCAAACACAATTCAAACCTTAAGGCCAGCTCATCCAATTTAAAGTTTAGAGCCTCTCTGCCCTCCACATAGGCAACACTTTGCACCCTTTAATTGACCCACAGAGCCACCCTTGACCATTTTTATAAAAGCTCACCTCCATGGCCAAGGAGCGAGGTGCTGAAATTTTCTCAAAGAGACCCCTCTAAATTGCTCCTAGAGCCCTTTGGAGACTTCCTCAGCACAACCCAACCACTACATTGCCCTAAATCCCCTTGCTGGAGTTTAATTTTTGAGCTCAAAACCATGTCTAAGACAGGACAGAGCTCTCCACGTCTCTACACTCTACAAAAATTAAATTAAACTCACCCACACCTTCACCATAGTTAAAGAAGACAAAGCCCCATCAAATCCCCCTCATACAGAGCCCCTAGCATAGATCTAGACCAACACTTGAAATTGATCTTGGTCGAATTCATACCTAGACCTTTCACCACAAAAAGGGACTCAATCTCTAGCCTCCTTGGACCTCCACAAACGTGCTGAGCACCTCTGATCAAAGCTTCCCTTCTCAAAGCAAAGGTATTGAACTTCCCCTCTTCCCGAGCCCATTTTGATTCTCCATTTGATTAGGGTTAGTTTCATGTCATGTTTACCGTATGGATATGTTCGTCACTCTTAGACGAGTCCATATGATCAAACCCGAGATCATTAGGTGGAGAAATTGGTGAGATCTTAGGGTTTTAGTGTTAAAGGTCGCGGCTTAGCCTATTTAGGGACGATGATGGCGAGCCGTATGATCGGACATTCATCTCATCAAGGGACGAGATCTGGCCGGATGAACTCTCAGTGAATGAACTGTGGGACGCATGGCTGCTGAGGCGAATGGCGGTGCCAAACCAAACTACGATGCATGGAGCTTCGGAGACGCCTAGGATGAAGTGGTGCCACACTTTTAAATAAAAATAGGGGTTTTCTAATTTAAATAAATAGCCCTAACTTCAAAAACTCATATCTTGGTGTAGAAAAATCACAAAAATAAAATAAAAATACCTTCTTGCTCAGTGAACAGAGGAGAACAATGTGGAATATGTTTGAAGTTCATTTGATGCATTTTTTATTTTTAATTAATTAGATATTGTTTTGAGTCTTTTGATTCTCCACGCATGTAGACATTTCACCTTGACATGAACTTTTGACATGTTGTTTCCTCTATCTTAGGGAACATTCTCTAATTTTTCCAAAGTCAGAGAAGATCTCTAGACAGAGATCCATTTATTTCAATATGTCTATTATTTACATAAATTAATCATAATAATTAGCATGTTGCTTAGAAAATTCTAAGAAAATTTTGAAAGGTTTGTCATGACAAGAGAACCCTTTGGAAAATATTTCATAAGCCAAGTCATTAAAAATGCATTAATTTTAACAAACCCTAAAACACAAAGAAAATCAACTTTGGGAAACATAAACATCTAAATGACTTGATTTTTAATCTTCACATAAATTTGAAGTTCAGAAAACTCCCCATAATAATTTCAAAATATTTGGAGCTCATTTGATAACTCAAATTGATTTTCTATGTTAAGTGTCATTTGTTAACACTAAAATGATTTTTAATAATTAAAATATAACACAAAAAATTATAAAAATTGGTTTTTAGGGTTCTCTGTGATCAGAGGAATTTTCTAAAAATAAAATGGTAATTACAATAAAAACTTCATTTTTAGTCTACTTTTAATATTTAAATAATTAAAAAGTGATAAAGATCACAAAAATAATAAAACTCATAAAAATGTTCAAAATTATTTCCTACGCACTTAGGAACAATTGAGATATTTTTTCTGTTTTTCTAAGTGAAGATATTTAATTTTGAAACTTAAAAAAAAATTTTAGAGGCTAAAAATGGATTTTCACTAAAATAATTCTAACAATTCATAGGAAAATAAGAAAAATGTGAAATTTGTTTCTCTAGTTTCCTTGACCGTAGAAACATTTAATAAAAATATAAAACTTTATTTTCCATATTTAAAATATTTAATAGTTAATAAATGCTCGAGAACTTAAAATAATTATTAAAATTAAAATAAAACACAATAAGAGATCATGAAATTTGGTCCCAATGATTCTATAGCTTAAGTCTACCTCCAGTAAATATTTCAAGGGATTAAGCTTTTCCTTGGTCAAGTTATGGATTTTTATTTAAAAAATTTTATTTTTGAATAAAAATTAATATTTAAATTAAATTAAAATTTGAAAAATTACATTTTCTCCTTTGATGTCTTAATTATCCCATGATTAAGGTAGGATAAAAACTCCAAAGCCATTTGAATTAAATTTGACAAATTATGAAGTGATAGAGCCTCAAGGGCACAAGTGTAATTTTGGAAATTTAGCCTTAATTAACATTTAGGCTTAATTCAAGAAAGGGGAATGGGTAACCTCTGATCCTAATCATAATGGGTAGAAATCAATCTTACTTTTATTAATTAAAAGATAAATTTGTAATTTTCTTAAATTATTAAAATTTGGAGGTCTAGTCAATTAAACGATCCTAGACTTAGGGTTTTGATTTTAGGTGTTGATAGCTCAATAATCTAAAACCAATATTTTATGATCAAATGTCTTTCAAAACTTTTGATAATGAATCATCATCACTTAAAAATTAAATCTTTTCAAAAATATATATAACTAAGACATCTACCAAAATCTTAGGGACTTAGTAATGACCTAAGCAAAATCAAATTTGGTTAAAAGAGTATTAGAAAAGTGAACATAATTAAAAATTGAACACCTTTAAAACACTACAATCCCAAATTAAAAAGTTGGCTAAGTGACTTGATGACATTAACTTGCCCCTTTAAGGGTCTTCACCCACATAATCATCAAATTAAGAGATAAGTGATAATTACCCTACTCTTAGGGATAACTGAAACATCAATGTTCATTGAGCATTAATGGTATTTACAGAATGGGTTATTAAGCAATATAATAAGTTTAAAAATGAGCTCAAGACTTTTCACCATACGGTGAGAGGGAAGCATGGACAGGCTTCTTTCCCCTTATCTGTTGGATATTTCGGAGGTCTACTAAACTTAATATGTTTTTCTTAACAAAAATCATCCTTAATCAAATTAATAGGGACCAACCAAGATATGACCTATGGTTGGGTAGATCTTTAAAACCTTACTTTTCTACTTTATATAAAATGCTCTCAGATGCATTTTGAGTTTCATGTGGTAGAACGAGAAGACTCGTCAGGTACATTTTTTGATAGTTTAAAATGTCGTCTTTCTTGTACTTTCACACTGTACTTTTTATGCTTACAAAACTTGTATGCTAAACAACAATGTCACCCTGCATGAAAACCAAAACTGCTAGGATAGCCCCAAAACCAAAACCAAAACCAAAACTAAAATCAACCAAGCTAAAATTCACCGCCACAACATTCAAATTATACGACAAATCAAAATTTAATCACAAATATCATAAAAAAACCACAAGTATAACGAAATTAAGACGCCACAACTATAACGAAATTAAGACGTCTCTATTGGATGATCGAAAATCCCTCGGAGGAGGTAACCTACGGTTGTTAACAAGGCTTCCCACAGTCTAAATGATATTATGGAACTCATTAAGTTAAGTTTAGTAAATTTACTTGGACTAAGTGAATCCAATAGAAAATAGTGGTACCAGAACAAGGGAACCGTAGGATCCTAACTAGTGTTACTCTATTCAACTTTAACATGCCCCATAAAATTTAAAGAACTTCAAGCATAGGGCCATCTGATTTGATATCATAACTTGACACCCTACAAAACTTAAACTCATCACGATAAAGAGCTTAGAGCTAGCATGGTGGGCAGCATGATCATCTTCAACAACAAAACATCTCTTCCCCAGCTAAACCATTTCCTTCCTTAGAATTAAATAACAAGTCATAGGATTTCGAGGTTGTCTGCTTAGTGCAACATAAATCTTCAACTCATCTTTAGGCCTTTGTACAACTCTATTGTACAATCTAAGCCCTAACTCGTTTTAAGATTCTGAGGTCGTCGTTCATCATGACCTAAATCCTCACATCTTCTAGGCTATTTGTGTGATCGTTTCATACAAATGTAAGCCCTAAACAAATAAAATGGGCAGGATAAAACATTTAAATAATTTCTTCTCAAAATTGAAGCCAAACCATAGGATTACTTGGGAAGTCACCGAGGTTCTTCCTTGGATCTGTGACATCTCATAGTTCTTCATCTTTTGGACTCTACAACAAAATGTTCCAAATTTAAACCAATCCCTCTTCACACCTCTTTGTCTGATATCGTTGAAAATTTCTATTTTTTTGAAATCCTCGAAGATAATATTTCCTGATCTTTATTGAGAGTTTTCTTAGGTGACTTTGGTTATTGAAGATGCAATTAATTATAAAGGCTTGCCCTTATAGGAAGCTTGTCCGAACCCAACATAATATAAACCCTATTTAATTCTTCATATTAAATAAGGGAAATTGTCAGCAATTAAAACAGTTTCGCAAACCAAACGGACGTCATATATTTCTCAGTTAATTTGATCGAGCCTCATCCTCAAGTCTTGTGTTTATCCTTCGAGATAGATACATGATTTGAGGTACAATGCTCTTAAATTTAAATTATGAAAAATATGGGGTCTGTTTGATTTCGTATTTTTTCTAACTTAAATATATATGTAAATTAAAATATCCTTTCAAAGCGGGCGACGGGATTTCAATGTCGGTGACCGATAGCTTCCAACGGGCAACTCCTTAACCAAAAAATACTACCGACAGACTCTAGGGACTCCGCTAGGAACAAGCTTTTCTCTCTATTTAAATAAAGAAATATTATCTTCACACATCGGTAATGTGTCTATGTCCCTTTTGGATCAAATTACACTTCTTCCATTGACATACTTTACCCATTTTTGTCATGGAAAAGTACGACAAACTCTTTGGACTTCAGGACTGTCTGTTCAATCACCTTTGAACAGAGGGGCTCAGGATGCCATTAAGGACTCTTTTAATCTTCATGTGGGGTCGGAACCCCAATAGGTGTGTTAGTGGACAAGTTCCACATGGGCATTGTGTTTTGCTAAATGGGTCTCGCACTGGGTCCTAAAACACTTCACATCTCCATTTCAACTTTAAATTGCTATTTTCCAAATTAAATTGAACTGTGTTGTCCTGCGCGCTTCAAAATTAATTAAAATTTTCTACTTTTAAATTATCTTTTTACTAAAAATTTTAAAATCCCCACAAACTAAGACTTGCCCGGTCTAAAGATCGACCTCTATTAATTTTCAGTGCTTGCACTAAGATTACATGGTTTTGGCCATATAAACCCCAGAGCATTCTGTTTTAAAGCTGCTGCGATGGCCAACCCAACGCTAACTTTTTCTTGCAACTTGCCGACAAGCCATGAAGGCTGTAATGTTGCTCTTACCATTAAGTTTGGAGCCGGATTTGAAGACTTCTAGGTTATTCGGGAATACCACATTTGTCATAATGAAAGTCACTGCTCCAGAAGTTCAGGAGCCGTCTGCTGAATTCAACCTGAGCTGTCTTCAGGACTTTCTTTCTTATAAGAAGGGCAAGACTACTGCTGTCACCTAGACACCTACCAAGCCTGTTGTCCTCGTTGTTGCTAAGGGGAAAGAAGTAATGATCATTCAAAATCCGATAAAGGGATTAGTTGTCCCGCCATGAGTATTCGAAATCAGATTGAGTTCAAGAATTGTACCACTAACACAAACTCAAAGGAAAAATCACACCACGAGAGTTCGGAGGGCCATTAAAGCCCAGGCTCCTAAGGAGATACCCGTTAAGGAATATCCTCACCAGGATGAGTCAGAATTACTGGAAACCTATCCGCTTTTGCGGGGAATTAGGTTCCATCCTTTAATGGAAACCGATGGGTATAAGTGTATCCGGCAAATCACTGCTGCATTACCATCACTTCATGGACAAGGTGAGGAGAGAAAGAAACCTGCTCCTATCACCCGAGTCAGTTCAGGTTTTCAGAGGATAGCCGCCAAATAAGGTTGTTCAGTCAGTAGATTACTTAAATGAGTGGGGCATGCAATATTCCCTCGTATGAAGAAAGAGATTTTAAAAGATGTCAAATCCGCCAAACGATCTCGAAAGTCAACTAAAAATTTGCCTACTCGCATCCCCGTTTGGTTACACTTGGGAAGCAGAGTTGATACTGTCATAGTTACCACTGATTCTACCGCTATTAGGACCACATGTCATCCACCGGTTAAGTCAAGACTGGGTCCGAAAATCCTACCGATCACACTTTAAAGATATTCCTAAAATTCCAAAGGAAAAGATGAAGAAATTGCTCAGTACTGTAGTCGGTCCGCACCATAGGGAGCATACTTCTCTTTGACATACCAATGTTTCTGCTGAGACACTTCGTCTTAAGACATCACCATCAAAAAAGAAGATGTGGATACCCAAGGTCGTTGTATCGATACAGGGGAAGGATCATGGAATGAAGTCAGGGTCCGAAGTATCTGAAATCGTCACAGTGATTTCCAGTGAGATGGAGGAGCCAGAAGAGGAGGTCCAGCAGGGTCCTCCAGATCTTAAGATAATCCAAGAATCAATTATTGAAGAAAAAGTTGAAAATCTTAGAGTTGAGATTTTTGAGTTAGCCCGAGAACACGGAGTTTTCATCAGTGATGATGATGAAGATTTTGACTATAATAATTACCTTGAAGAGGATTTCATGGATGTCCATGTCATTGAAACCAGGGCCGCTACATCTGCGCTCGACGCTCAACCTCTCGTTAAAGAGAATGTCGTGGATGAACTGCGTAGGGCTATCCTCCTAAGGGATGAGCAAGTCAGCCAACTGAAGAAAATGATAGAAGAGATGGTCGCAGCCATGACCACCATGGCTACAGTTCAAGGACAATCTCAAGTACCACAGTTAGCATCTCTAGAGGTCAACCAACCGAAGATAATACACATTACAGATAAAAGAAGAGAAGTTGCCCCAACAAATAGAGATGAGCAACCAAAGAAGGATTCCACATTGGGCGCCATGCCAGAGAAAGAATTTAAATAAATGGTCGATCATATTTGAGAGGCCTTAACCCAATCTAAGTGTGGTGCTTTAATTTTAAAGGTTAGACCCTATCCAGAGGAATTTGATGCCATACCTTTTCTTAAGGGTTTCGTGTCCCTGAACTTCAAGATATTTGATGGGACTAGAAATCCTAGACAATATATAGCACACTTCCAAGCCAGTTGTTGCAACATAAGAAATAACAAAGCTTTTCTCTTCCAACAGTTCTTCAGCAACTTGTCAGGGATCGCCTTCGATTGGTATGCCAATTTACCCAACGGATCAGTGAAGAAATTTGTAGAACTGGAACAAATATTTGTGTAAAGATTTGTCAGAGCGCAACATCATGTTTCTATAAGAGAGCTCATGAGGAAAAACCAAAAGCTCCATGAGATTTTGGTGAACTATATTTTGAGGTGGAGAAACCTTAGCATGAAGTGTGAACCTCAACTACTGGAACATCATGCAATTGATATTTTACTTAAAAAGCATTCATGGTCCAGTAGCTTTCATGCTCAAAGAACTCACCATCAAATCCTTTGAGAAGCTACTCAGTAAAGCCAGAAGTCTTCAAGAAGAAATCAAACATATGGATTCGCATGAAAAGTCCAAGGCAACCAGAGTGTTTAAAAAGAAATCAGGAATAGTAGCAATTGTAAAGCAACCAATGAAGATATATGCATAAAATCTTCACCAATCTCCATCACAGCAGGCTCAGAAATTGAGTAACCAGTCCAGCCAGTGAATGCCTCAAGAAGGATCACCTCGAACAGGGAATAAAGAATATCTTTAGTAGAATGACAGAAAATGGTGTACTCTTTCAAAGATAAAGCCATATCCAATAGAAGTCTGATGAAAAAGCCTAAGTTCAGACTATCAGAGCCAAAGAAACCCGAAGAGGCCGATAAGAAAGATCAACAAAATTATTGCCCGTACCACCGATTGCTGGGACATACTATACAAGAATGTTTCATCTTTATGGATTGTCTTGAAAAAAACCTTAAAGAAGAGAATATAACGATCCCAAAGGAATATTTGAAAAAACCTGAAAAAGGTTTTATAAGTATGATTTTGGCTAAGCCAATCTCTCCGATTTATCCATATACTGGAGAAGATGGATGGAGTACAACTTGGAACTAGCTCAAGAAGGTCCTAAATCAAATCCAGGATTCATCAAAGAAATCTTCCACATACACTGGAAAAGATGGATGGAATGAAGTTTGGAGCAAATTGTTCAAGAAAATATTAAACCAAATCCAAAAAGCGTCCAAACAAACTTCGGTTAAGAATCTTCAGTCTGTCAAGCCCGAGATGAAGATTTCACCGTAAGATCCATCATCGTTAAGGACAAAGTGAAAGAAGAATACTTTTGCAAATATTGATACTACAGGGGGTGGGATAGGGGCTGCCTCTACTAGATTGGTTGTCTCGGATTTGGGGAAAAATATCCTCAAACCCTTACTTTGTATGATTATCTTTCTGCCCCTCAGAGGTCTTATGAATATAATGATTGTGATTTTGGCTACGTTTTAACTATTTCTAGTAATGAAGTAATAGATTTTTACCAATCTAGCCTTAGTCTCGATTCTTAAAATGATTCTCAAACCATACTTGAGTCTGATGAACTCACTAACAAGACTGAAGAAGACATCAACGATACTAGTTACGACAGCATCGGGAGTGAGGAACTAATCCTAGAGCGTCAGGGTGCACCGTTTGCCATCAACCTAGATCTTTCTGACAAAGAAGAAACACAAAAAAATTTAACAAAGGTACCTCAAGAAGAAGAAATTATAGAAGTAAACTTAAGGAGCGGGAAAGTATTACCCCTGCGAACAGCTCCAGTGAACAAAGGAAAACATATAATAACTCGAGAAGAACCACCTTCACCAGTGGAAGAACCACACAACCAAGTGAAAATTGGAGGACCACATAAAGTGGATTACATTGTGCTAGCTCATCTTAGGAAGCTGCCAGCTCGATTAAACATCTACGATGCTCTGATCTTGTCAAAGGAAATGAGAGAAGCTCTAGTTATAGCATTGTTTGACCCAGAGATTTGCTTAACTCAGTTGGTCAGCACATCCTCAGATGAAGTTTGTCCATTGAAAGAACAATTTGGGGTAACCTTTATAGATGAAGATTTGCTGCTTGGTACCGCCGACCACAATCGACCACTCTACATCTTCGTTAACATTGGTAGATTTTTGTTGTCCAGAGTTTTAGTAGATCTTGGAGCATCTCTCAACTTGATGAGTCTACAGACATTGGCCTATTTGGACATTGAATCTCAAGAGCCTGATAAAATGATATTAAGAGGATTCAACCAAAAGGGAGAGAGCCCTTGGATCCATTACATTGTTTATGAAGGTTGGAAAACTAGCAAAAACTACCAAGTTTCATATCATCGATGCCGAGACCTATTTCAATGCTCTACTAGGTCAACCGTGGATTCATTAACACAATATGGTTCTATCATCCCTACACCAATGCATTAAGTACTATAAAGAAGGACAAGAACATAACATCAAGGGAGATCTATAACCATATTCAGTTCATGAAGTTGGCATTCATGAAGATGCTGCCTACTACGCACCTCCAAAGAAAACTTTATTCTTTTGTAAAATTGCAATAAATAAAAATGAAGATCCAAGAAAATCACAAAGAGGAAGCCATTCAACTCCACTTTAATGATCTTCCACCACTCATTTACAACAAGTTGGTGGAGGTTCTTTCAGCTCGCGCACCTGAGGTCGAGGTCAGGGACGTGGACGTGGAAGAATCAACTTAATTATTGAACAGACTAGGCCAACCATATACATTAATGATGAAGACAGTTCCAAAGATAAAATAATGATGACAAAATAGAAGAAACCTCAATACAAGCTATCCTTAGAAGATACAGAGAAAGGAGAATATGAGATGATGTATGATCGGATAAACCATTATGTGAAAACTATGACTCTTACTCTGATTGTCCCTCAAAAGTTCAAGAGTTTAGAGGTCAAGGAAGTCTGTAGCGCTGGTTCAAAGCCAATCAAGTTTTAACATGCTTCTACCTCTACTAATATGGAAAATCATGTAACTCTGGATGATGATCCTAATGAATTAATGGAATTACCTTTTGGTTACTTTTCACCTTATGTACAAAAGTTAATTCAACAAGGACATTTGAAAAAAAAAAATACCAAAAGATAAATTACAACTTTTTGAAAAATTAAGGAATGTTAAAAGTCGAACTCCCAAGTCGAAAGAGAGTCTCGGATTTAGTACAGCCAGACCAGCCGATGATTCAGAATTTTATATGATTGTTACTGGTGAATCAAAAGAGGATTGCCTCAATATAGATGATGACTCTACTGATCAGCTAATAGAAAATGCTCCACCAGAGTTTGAGGAGAAAATTAAATCAATGGTTGATGAGTTAAAGGAAATCAACCTTGGGACTAAAGAACAACCCCGCCCTACATTTATAAGTTCTCTACTCAACGATGAAGAATAACTACAGTTCATCAAATTGTTAACTGAATTCATAGAATTCTTTGCATGAAGTTATGATAAAATGTCAGGACTGTCAGCAATGGTTGTAGTTCATAAACTTAGGGTAGACAAAGATATGACCCCAATAAAACAAGCTCCCAGAAGAATGTGCCTCAAAATAGGCAACAAGTCATTACCGAGGTGAAGAAATTAATAGACGCTAACTTTGTGAAAGAAGAAAAATACCCCACATGGTTAGCTATCATTTTACCTATCAAGGAGAAAAATCGACAAGTACATATTTTTATTGATTTCAGAGATCTAAACAAAGCATGTTCAAAAGATGAGTTTTCGCTACCAATACCAGAAATTATGGTGGATATCGCTTCTACACATAAAATTTTCTCCTTCATGGATGGATCGTCGGGATACAACCAAATCAAGATGGCTCCCAAAGATGCATCACTTACAGCTTTCAGAACACCTATCAGGATTCTCTGCTACGCCGCGTTTGGATTGAAGAATGCTGGAGCAGCATACTAACATGCAATGATGAAGATTTTTGATTACCTCATTCAAAGCAAAGTGGAATGCTACGTGGATGATTTGGTCATCAAAAATTAAACAAAAGATAGATCATTTGTAAGATTTGAGGATCGTGTTCGAACGATTACGACGACATGACGTTAAAATGAATCCCTTAATGTGCACTTTTGGCTTTACCTCCTAGAAATTTTTAGGATTCGTTGTCCGTCATCAGGGAATCAAGATTGACCCACATAAGATTAAAGCTATCTTGGAAATTCCTTTTTCCAAAACCATGAAACAACTACGTTTCTTCTAGGAGAAGTTGGCATATCTGAGACGCTTTATTTCTAATCTCTCAAGTAGGTGCCGACCTTTCTCGGCATTAACTAAAAAGGACACCAAATTTGTTTGGGAAGAGAAATGCCAGTGGGCCTTTGAGGATGTTAAGCAATATTTAATGACACCTCCTATTTTGATAGCCCCTATCCCAAAGAAACCATTGATACTTTATATCGCGACCTTAAAAGACTCTCTTGGAGCCCTCTTAGCCCAAGTCAATGACGAGGGTAAAGAAAACATGCTCTACTACTTGAGTTACCGTCTAATGCCGACAAAGATAAGGTATCTGCCTATTAAGAAGCATTGTCTAGTCTTGATATTCATCGCTGATCCCTGGATACTGCTAAAATGCAAAGTACAACAATAACTCAAATTATATTTCACATTTTTTTTCACTTTGCAACAAAATCAAAAACGTGATCCTAAAGAAAAATAAGAATTTAACCTTTAATTTATATATATTGGGATAGTACGGAAGTATACATATCGTTATCAAGTAATATAGGACTTTTTGATTAAGACTTGAATATCGAACCCACAGGGAGAATACACAATATGCACAATTGAAAACAAACTTTCTATTTTTAATAAAAAGATAATTATCTAAACTAAAGATGATTTTTTCAGTAATAAAAATTTAAATATTTTTTATATTTTCAATATTTTGATAGAACAATAACAATTTAAAAAGATAACTAGAGATTTTGTAGAAGAAAATCACTAAATATGAAAATATTTTCTTCCTCTTATGAATCAGTAATAAATATAGGAATTCTGTTGTGGAAGTATGCAAATGTGGTGTGTCAAATAGGAGCAATAACATTCTTTACCCTTACTAGAGATGCTATAAAGAACATTGGTTAATTTAAAGTTTGAATAGATCTGAAGACCGACTAGGCAGGGAAGATACTAGCTCTCACTCTAGAGTTCTCTCGATTTCTTCCACCTGGGGGCTAACATTCTTGTATCTGAACATAAAACAATAAGTTTTTATCTTTTTGTAAAAGAGAAGAGATTCAAAGGAACTTCAAGAGCTTGGTGGAGGATTTGAGATAAGTTTTTAACTTTTTTAAAACCACTTATGGTTTTAATCGAGACTTCTTGTTGGTTTGACAATGATTTCTACTTTTAAACTAAAGTGTGCTTTTATTTTCTACATGGATTCTGAATAGTTTTCTTTATCTTTCTCCTTAAAATGATAAATAATTAAAAGTGTTGGATGGAAGTTGTGGAGAGTATTGATCTTTAATGTTGGAAGAAGTTGTGATGATTTAAATCCATGCACTTCATTTACTTCTTGATTTGGCCTATCCAGATGTTAGAATTTGTTTTGAGAATAAGTAAGAGTCTGGCTGTTATTGTCTCGGTCAACAATTTGAAAGAATCACATGAGGTTGTTTGAATGAGAATGTAATTCATATGATTTAGTGCAAAGAAATAATCTTTGAAGGGTACATAGTTAGAGGACTTTAAAGTGACAAGTTAAATCCTTCAACTTCGTTTATTGTCTTAGATTCTGATACGAGATGTTAGCCCCTGGTGGAGGGAATTGAGGGCACTCTAGAGTGAGAGCTAGTATCTTCCCTGCCTAGCCGGTCTTCAAAACTATTCAAACTTTAAATTAACCAATGTTCTTTATAGCATCTCTAGTAAGGGTAGAAAATATTATTGGTCTTATTTAGCACAACACAATTTTCATACTTCCACAACAAAAATCTTATACTTATTACTAGCTCATGATAAGGAGAAAGATATTTTCAT
Organism: Phalaenopsis aphrodite; assembly: GCA_003013225.1. Classification (NCBI taxonomy): domain Eukaryota; kingdom Viridiplantae; phylum Streptophyta; class Magnoliopsida; order Asparagales; family Orchidaceae; genus Phalaenopsis; species Phalaenopsis aphrodite. The sequence continues at coordinate 16,658 of NEWO01001893.1, forward strand.
ACCAAGTGTTTCTCTTTTACATAAACTCAAGTTAACTTTATAAGTTTTGTTGTTTTGACAAAATATCAAAAATACCAAAAGGAATTGAATTTTACCTACTGTAAAAATATCTATTGTTTAAATAATTATCTTTTTAAAATAGAAGGTTTGTTGATAAATAGTGCATATTGCTTATTTTTCCCGTGAGTTCGATATTCAGGTCTTAATAAAAAAGTCCTATTATTACTTGATAATAATATGTATACTTGCGTAGTATCCCAATATATATGTAAATTAAAATTTTAAATTCATATTTTCTCTAGGATCAAGTTTTTTGTCCTATTGCAAAGTAAGGAAACATAAGTGAAAAATATCATCAGAGACATTATTGTACTGTCGTATATAAGCAGTAATCGGATCAAGTTTTTAGCGTCATTGCCGAGGAAGAATTCAAAAATTTATTGAAAGAAAATTTCTATTTTTAGAAAGACTTATTTAAACTTTAAAAGTTATTGTAGGAATATCTTATTATAATATTTTATTTTATGGTAGTGTATGCATAGTTCAGGTTCTGAAGAACTAGTGCCCTACGATTCTGAGTTAGGAACTGTTAAAAAAATTAGAAAAAGGAAAAAAATAAAACTTTTGAAAAATCTAAGAAAATTACAGAAATGACAAATCAAAATGCTTAAAATGCTGAAATTCATCAAGTATGTAGATGAACTTCATTATAGTATTCAAAAACCTACTATAGTGGCTAATTTATTAGAACTTAAACCTGTTATTATCCAAATGGTGTCAAATAATCAGTTTAGGGGATAACCAACTGAAGATACAAATTTACATCTTGCCAATTTTCTAGAATTATGTGCTACATTTAAATACGATGGTGTATCACTTGATGCCATAAGACTTGGGTTATTTCATTTCTCACTAAAGGATTAAAATAAGATGTGGTTGAATTTGTTAGCACCTAGATCTATCAGAACTTGGGGTAATTTAGCACAAAATGTTCATACTAAATATTTTTTACTATAAAAAACTATGAAGCTTAGAAATGATATTACATCTTTTAATCAGTTTGAAGGAGAAGCTATTTATGAAGCATGGGAACGATTTAAAGAACTCTTAAGAAAATGTCCACACCATGCTATACTAGATTGGTTAATAATTCAAACTTTTTATAAAGGATTATTGGGGTCTCTTAGATCTATTATCGATGTCACTGCTGGTGGTTCGTTGATGTCAAAACTATTTCATGACGTTTATGCTTTAACTGAAGAAATAGATACTAATAATTTTCAATGGCCTTCTGAGAAGGTGAATCCTAAGAAAGTAGCCAATATTCATGAATCTGATGCATTTACTATGTTAGCAAATCAAGTTGTTGTAATTTCAAGGAAGTTAGACCAATTTGGAATGAATTTTTCTCAGCCAATCTCCATGATTGAAGAAAATTCCTTCAGTCAAATGGTAGATTCTCAAGCATCATTAGAAACTTTGAATGTCATAAATAATAAGCAGAATAACCCATATTCAAACTATTATAACTCAGGTTAGAAGAACCATCCTAACTTTAATTAGAATAGTACTACGAGTGGTAATAATCAGCAATGGGGGAACAATCAAGGAAACCCATTGGGAGACTGGAACAACAAAGGGAATAATAATTTTAGATCTACTTATTCTTCAGGTTTCAACAATAATACACAATTTAAGAGAAGAAGTTGTCTATAGAAGAAATGATGTTGCAAATGGGAAACCAATTATAACGTTAAGGTGCTACAATTAGAAATATTGAGAATCAACTGGAACAAATTGCAAATTCATTAAGTAATAGATCCTAAGAAATACTTCTTAGTAATACTGAAACAAATCTGAAAGATCAGAATAAAGAGCAAGTAAAAGCCATTCAACTTAGAAGTGGAAGAGAGTTGGAAGGTAGGTTTCGAAAAGAAACTAAAGTTAAGAGAGAAGAAATTGAAGAATCAAAAAAGGATGCTCCAAAAGATTTTGGAAGACCTATTTCTCCACTTAAAGTCAACTTAGAAAAACCATCACCTCCATTTTCGTAGAGACTTCATCAACAGAAGCTTGATAAGCAATTTTGAAAATTTATGAAAATTTTTAAGAAACATACAATTAATATTTCATTTGCTGAAGCCTTAGAAAAAATGTCAAGCTCTGTAAAGTTTATAAAGGATAATCTCAATAGGAAAATAAAATTTGAAGATAATGAGACTGTTGCCCTTAGTGAGGAGTGCAGTGCAATTAGTCAGAAGAAGCTTCATGAAAAGCTTAAAGTTCCTGGTAGCTTTACAATTCCATGTGCGATAAGAGATAGATTTTCTGAAAAAGCTTTATGTGATTTAGGTGCAAGCATTAACCTTATGTCATTATTAATATTCAAAAGATTGGGATTAGGAGAACTACTACTGTAGCTCGATAGTTAGCAGATCGTTCAATAACTTACCCTAAAGGAGTTATAGAAGATGTCCTAATGAAAGTGGATCAATTTATCTTTTATGTTGATTTCATTGTACTAGACATGGAGAAAGATAAAGAGATATCTATCCTTCTGGGGAGACTTTTCCTAGCCACAGGAAGAGCAATGACAGATGTGCCAAAAGAGGAATTAACAATGCACGTCAATGATCAAACTATTACTTTTAACATTTCAAGATCAATGAAATATCCTGCAAAAGGTAAAGATGATGAATGCTACAGAATGGATGTTATAAGGTATCTGAGTGAATGTCATTTCAAAACTAATTATGAAGAAAAATCTTAAGTAAAAGATTTAGAACACGAGCAAGAAGAGGAATTAGATCAATGTGAAGATCTTGTTAAGGAAGATTCAAACTATGTTCGAGAAAGTTTTGAAATTTTGGACACGATAGAAAAAGATAAATCATTTTGCTCATCAATAGAAAAAACTCCAAAACTTGTGTTGAAGTTACTTCCTGATCATTTAAAATATGTATTCTTAAGAGATTCCTCTACTTTATCATTTATAATTTCCTCAAAGTTAACTGTGGAAGAAGAAGAAAGGTTGATGAAAATTCTAAAAACTTTTAAGAAAGCCTTTGGATGGACAATTGCTGATATTAAAAGAATCAGTCCTTCAATTTGTATGCATAGAATTCAAATGGAAGAGAACTGTAAACTCAGGGCTGATCCTAAAAGGAGATTAAATCCTGTTAAGAAAAAAGTTGTTAAGAAAGAAATTTTAAAGTGGTTAGATGCTAAAATTATCTACCCTATTTCAGATAGTGCATGGGTTAATCCAATTCATTGCGTTCCTAAGAAAATAGGAGTAACTGTGACTGTGAATGAACATAAATAATTAATAATTACTAGACAAGTCACAGGGTGGCAAATATGCATTGATTATAGAAAATTAAATCTTGCCACTAGGAAAGTTCTTTTCCACTACCCATTCTAGATCAAATGGTTGATAGATTAGCTGGGCACAAATACTTTTGCTTTTGAGGTGGATTACCGATTATCACCAAATAAAAATAACTCTTGAGGATTAAGAGAAAATAACTTTTACCAGTCTTTTTGGTACATTTACTTATAGAAGAATGCCTTTTGGTTTATGTAATGGCTCTGCTACATTTCAAAGATGTATAATGGCAATTTTTTGTGATTTAATTGAAAAAGGGATTGAATTATTTATGGATGATTTTTTAGTGTTTGGAACTTCATTTGACTCATGTTTAGAACATTTATCAAAAGTTCTTAAGCACTGTGAAGAAACAAATTAGACCTTAATTGGGAAAAATATCAATTTATGGTAGCAGGAGGAATTGTATTAGGACATAAATATCAGAAAATGGTATGGAAGTAGATCCCACTAAAATTCAAGTGATCGCTAATTTACATTATCTAACAAATGTAAGGGAAATTAGGAGTTTTTTAGGACATGTTGGATTCTACAGGCGATATATTAAAGACTATTAAAAAATTGCTAAGCCTTTATGCCATTTTCTAGAGAAAAATGCAATATTCAATTTTGATGAAGAGTGCCTAAAAGCTTTTGAGTTATTAAAAAAAATTAATCACTACACCAATTATAGTTTCACCAGATTGGGGAAAATTTTTTGAATTAATGTATGATGCTAGTGATTATGCTATTAGAGTTGTTTTACGACAAAGATATGATAAAATTTTGAAAGTAATTTACTATGCTAGCAAAACTCTTAATGAAACTCAAATTAGGTATACAACTGAAAAAGAGTTATTAGCAATACTATATGCCTTTGATAAATTTAGATCTTATTTAATTGGAACTCATTGTATAGCGCATACAGATCATTCTGCTATTAAGTACTTAATGTAAAAGAAGGATGCTAAACCAAGACTTATAAAATGGATTCTTCTTTTGCAAGAATTTGACTTTGAAATAGTAAATAGGAAGGTGATTAAAAATTAAATTGCTGATCATTTGTCCCAACTTAATTTAGAAAAACTACTCTATTTTGAAAAAAAAAAATTAATGAATATTTTCCAGATGAAAAACTGTTCAATATTAATTAGTGGTGTGTTTTGTGGTATGTCGATATTGTGAACATTCTTGTTATTGATATTATACCTTATAGAATGACATACTAATAGAAGAGAAAATTTATTTCTGAAGCTAAGACTTATTTTTAGGATGACCTATTTTTATATAGATAAGGCAATGATCTTATTATTCGAAGATATGTACCCTTAGAAGAGACGTGCAAAATTATTCAAAAATATCATAATTCTAATTTTGGGGGACATTTTGGTGTTGATAAAATAGCATACAAAATTTTACAATCTGGATTTTATTGGCCTACTATCTTTAAAAATGTTAATGCTTATATTAAAACTTGTGATAGATGTCAATGAGCAGGCAATATTTCTAGTAGAAATGAGACGCCCCTCAATTATATGCTAGAAGTTTAAATATTTGATGTTTGGGGATTAGATTTCATGGGACCATTTATACCATCATTCGAAAATTTATATATGTTGTTAGTAGTGGACTATGTATCCAAATGGATAGAAGCTGTTGCTTTACCTTGATGTGATGATCAAAGTGTTACAAAATTTTTGAAAATAAACATATTTTGTAGATTTGGGATGCCGAGAGTTATCATAACTGTTGGGGGAAGTCATTTCAGAAATTCCATAATGAAGAAATTATTAAAAAAAACATATAAGCTGTAGAATAGCTATTGTTTATCACTCTTAGATAAGTAGTTTCGCTGAATTATCCAATTGAGAAATTAAAAGAATTATGGAAAATTCTGTGAATCTAATAAAAATGGAATGGTGAGTCAAACTTGACTATATTTTGTGGGCTTATAGGACCGCATACAGAACTCCTATAGAAATGTCCCCATATAGCCTAATATTTGGGAAAGCTTGTCACTTGCTAATTGAACTTGAGCATAAAGCTTATTGGGTGATTAAAGAGTTCAATTATAATTTGAAAGATGCTGGTGAGAAAATATTATTGCAATTAAATGAGCTTGAAGAGATAAGGAATGCATATTATGAAAGTGCTAAGATTTACAAAGAAATAATGAAGATGTGGCATGATTGAAGGATTCTTATTAAAAACTTTCAGACATGCAAAAAGTATTTCTATACAATGCAAGGTTAAGATTATTTTTAGGCAAACTTAAGTCCAGGTGGATGGGCCCATTTGTTGTAATAAAATTTTATCCTTATGGACCTGTGGATATTAAAGATCCTAAAACTGAGAAAGTGTTTAAAGTGAATGGCCATAGACTGAAACCTTATTTAGTAGGGGATTAACATAAATTTAACAATCGAATGATGTTGGGTCAGCCAGAATAAACACTGGTTACATTGGGCTGAAAACGTTAAACCAAGCGCTTTGTGGGAGGCAACCCATAGTTATTAGTGTGTTTTGCTTTAAATGTTGTTTGTGTGAGATTAAGAAAATTTGGGGCAACATTTTTGATATTATTATGTGTTAGTGTTGATTTTAAAACTTTATTTAGTGATGCAGACATGCTAAAATGAGAATTTGGACGTTAAGTTGACTAGTGCAAAATTGAGCACTGGCGCTTAAGCGTCAATATTTGGCACTTAAGTGCAGCAGTTAAAAACCATGTGTGAAATTTGGATTCTAGAAGGTATAACCGCCAATTGGTTGACTAAAATGTACCAAGGAAATTTTAGGACGTGCCTAGGAGTTACTAGAGGGATTTATGCCTATAAATAGATGGGTTTTGTGAAGGATTTTAATCGAGATCATTTTCAACCCTAAAAGTCTAATGAAGAGAGTAATTTTGAGAAGATGTCTTCATGGGAGATGGATTTGAAGAAGAAGGAAGAGACCATTAGGAAGAGATTCATTAGTCAAAGTGTACAAGAGATGTATAATGGTTTCTTAGCCATTAGTATTGATGGAATATCAGAAAAGATCAATAAAATTGAGACTATCATGGCTTTACTAGAGACAAAGATAATTGAGATGCATGCACATTTAGAGCATATTGGATGACAATTGAAAATGCAGTCTAAACTAGTTATATAAAGGAAGCAGATAAGGAGATGTATCTTAAACAGAAATGGATAGAAGAAGATAATATAAGAGCTTGTGACCACCGTTCGTTTTATCAACTTTATATTTCGATTGCCTAAGGAGAGATTAATGAAAGATCGGAATTTATCCCAACAAATGAAGAATGGAATTAAGTTTAATGTTAAATTTTATTTATTAGGAGTTGTTGTTTAATGTGTTAAGTGGTAAATACTGTTTTTGGAGTTTATCTTAGTTTGTTTAGTGTTTGTATTTAGAAAAATTTTCTTATCTCAGACTATTTGGAGTGAGAATTAAGTGTTATATGTATTTGTACTCATTTTTGAATTAATGTATATGTTTATTGTTATGAAAATTTGAGTTTTTTTAGCCTCGAATCGAATTAGTTATATTGGAGAATTTTGAGAAAAAAGAGAGTTAAGGGAGAGGAAAATAGTCATTTAAGTATTAGGAGACCATTTAGGGGTGGTATACTTAGGCTTATAGTGCATTATACTTACGTTCAAAAATATCAAAAAATCATGCACTAGCGCTTAAGCACCACATTCTCATGCTTAAGCACGATGTAACTCGAGAGGCAGATGCCTATGCGCCACTTATCTGCGCTTAAGCGCCAGTTCATGAAAATTTGTTCACGAATGATTAAAAGTGAAAAATAACCCCAAAAATCACCATTTTTTACTCTCGTTGTCACCTTCAACATCTGGAGTTCGTGATTTGGAAGTCTAGGGAAAGCCATTTTGTGGAGATTTCTTGGTGGAATTGAGAAAATTTTGCTAGATTTGAATTTCTTGAGATAAGAGCTTCACTTCTATGTAAAAATTTTAGATTTTCACCATATATTTTGAGTACATTTGGAAGAACCCAAAAATCACTATTCATGGTGAAAAATGAGAAAAAATTTATAGAAATTGCATAGAAAGTGTAGTTAATGCTTATA
>NEWO01001894.1:34450-52412 GCA_003013225.1 Phalaenopsis aphrodite
TATATCAGGTATGACGAGCTCCTGATCGAGCAGACCTTCTAAGCCATGCTCCAGGACAAGGGTTCCCTTTACATGTACTTAAAGGTACAACCCTTTCATAGCTAGTACGGAAATAGCTCTTCCAGCTACGGGTCTGGCTGAAATCCATATGGTATTTTGCTTTCGTCCATCCTACGGAAAGTACGGACACCCTACGGTGTCGTACCCCTGAAATGCAATGTTTGGCGACATCTGCCCCATTTCCTTTAAGAACGAGGACTGAGCCAACTGGTAGGGGAATCTCCACAGAGCCTCTGAACCACCAGGGCCGACAATGTCAATTACTTTTCCCAAATAAGATGTTACTTTTACTCATGAATGAGACCGTACAAAAAGGCCCGATGAAGTCATGGTGATCGATGTGTTGAGGAATGCAATCACCCTCATCATAGACGTTGATAATACAACTATTTGGAATGCTGATAGCAGGCAGAATACTCTATCTGACCATTCTTTTGATCATCCACTTTATCATTGACTGTAGTGGATCTACTTGATCATGTCTGAGGATCCCAGGCTGATTCCCCTGTCTATCATTTGTGAAGTTGTAGCAGCAGCCACACTGGATAGTAATCCTTCCTTTTCCTCGCATCCATTTCCTCGGCTCAGAAAAAGTCCTTATGATAAGTAAACCTGCTCGACCCCTGTCCCTTAGGTAAAAAATGGAGTCAAGAATACTTTGTTCATCAGTTTCTGAGAAGACTATGGTATTTAGTTCTAATCCCTCCAGTATGTTGATGAATTATCTCTGGACTTCCTCGTAAAATTTAAATTCTCTTTTATTCACTTTGCTTATTTTGTAGTACTCCATCGTACTAGGAGTCGGTAGCTATCACGAGGGTTCATCCCTCTAAACATCGGTAGAATCCCAAACTGGCGCTGGTTGATCTTGAACACGAGACTCGGCATCTAGCAGGATGTAAGACCCTGGGCTCCATGGTATATACTGATCTGTCCCTAGTGGGACGTATGGCTCATCCATCATAAAATTTGAAGTTTGAGACCCATCGGTGCTGGAGGTATACTCTTCCAATGTACTAAAGCATTGTAAATGTGAAACATTATCATTCGAGCATTCTATAAACACCTTTGTGGCTGATGTCCCTGCAGGTATTTCAGTGTTGCTTGTTGGGCAACCCTTGCATAAAACATCTGAAGCTGAAGGTGCATCTGGCTCTGTGACAAACCACCAGTTCTTCATCTGTGGGTAGGCTGGCAGAAGTTTCTTTCATGTCTGGATCATAAGAATCCCCAAGGCTTAAGATATCTATCTTCGATACTCTGGCACATGACCAAGATTTTTTTGCTAGCATTTGGTCATCTCTCGGATATCTGCGTTCTTCTCATAGAAAAGCCCTCTACTTCTTGCAGCTGGCATTTTTGCATTGCGTCCTGCGAAGTGAAGCACCTGACAGTCGTTCATTATTGGCGGCTACTAGGCCCCCGGCTGGTGTGGCTACCATGGAGGGCAGACGACTAGGCCCTTCCATCGGATCTTGCTCTATCATCATGTTTTTGCCTTTGTTTGATGCATTATCTTTGGTGGCCACCCTCAGTAGTGAAGGCAATCCCTTTTTCTCCAGCTGACTACATTCATGAGAGGACCTTCGTAGTCCATGTCGACTTGGTTAAAGTCCATGTTGAAGTCAATGATACCGCCTTGTAGTGCCATCTCCTCATTTAGTGCAAGGCTCCAGCCATCCTTAAAAGCAATGATCAGCCTCCGTCCCAAAATTTTTCTACAGATGATAGGAAAAATGTCAGTGGGCCAAAACTTGGCATGAATAAGAATAAAATAAAGTATTTATTGAAGTGAATTTTAGCTTATTTTAGTGAAATGAATCGTTTACTTATATATGAATTTTGTTTAAATTTTTTTGGAACATTTTACTCAAAAGTGGATAGGAATTTTGAAGTTTAAAAATTTTTCTCAAAATTTTCATTATATTAAAGTTTATTACAAAATTTGGACCTGGTAATAGACATTTGGCCACATAGATAACCCCAAAACAATCAAAGTTTTAAAATTTCAAAGCAAGCAGAGGCAAGTGGCATCAAGTTGTGTAATAGGTTTTCATATATCGTCCATTTATTGGTAACATGGGCCTTTCGCCCTGGAAGTCTACTAACTGGTAGGCTCCTCCTGTGTAGACCTTTTCAACAACAAATGATCCCTCACAAGTTGGCTCAAATTTTCCACCTATTTTGCGGCATGCAAGAATAGGCCTTTTGAGCACAAGTACAAGTTCACCAACTTTGAATGTCTATGGGCGGACCAATTTGTCATGGGCTTGTACCATCTTCACCTGGTAAAGCTTTAAATGTTGTTGTGCTTCTAGTCATTTTCCCTTAAGATTCTCCAGTTCTTCAAGTCTGAGCATTGCACTTTCTGTTGTCGTGACTTGGTTGGCAACAACAACTCTAAGAGACGTTGTCTGGATTTCTAGCGGTAGCACGACCTCGGACCCGTACACGAGCACGTAGGGAGTTCACTGAGTGGGAGTCCTGAAAGTCGTCTGGTAGGCCCACAAGGCTTCTAACAGTTTGGTGTGCCAATCCCTTTTGTTTTCATCCTGTATTTTCTTTAAAATTTGTACCAATGTTTTATTTGAATGCTTCTGCCAGACCATTTGTTCTGGGATAGTAAGTCATAGAGTATCTCCAAACTATCCCATGTCTTTTGACGAAATTCTTGATCTTTGTGCCTCTGAAAGCCATCTCTTTGTTGGAAATTATTCTTCACAGTAGTCCGAAATAGTAGACAACTTGGCTTTTGAAAAATTGAAGGAAGTGTTGTGTCGTAACCTCACGTAATGGTACTGTCTTTGCCCATTTGGAGAAGTAATATGTAGCAGCAAGTATAGACTTGTGTCCTTTGGAACATGGAGGGTCTATCAGACCTATTATGTCTGTGCCCCAACACTCGAATGGCCATGAGGCAACTGTTGGGTGTACCACATTCGGAGGCTGGTGTAAGACCACCCCATGCACTTGGCATTGGTGACATCTTCTAGCTGTATCCATGCAATCAGACATCATTGCTGGCCAATAATACTCGAGTCTTTTAATCTTTATTTCATTTTTAGCCCTAACTAGTGAGCTCCACACAATCCGGAATGCACTTCTTTGACAATATTCAATGCTTCGGCTCTGCTCAAACACCGTAGCCAAACTTGGTCGAATGATCTTCCGTAGAGAACGCTTCCTACCTGGGCGTAAGACATGGCCCTTCTTATGATATGGTATGCTTTAAAATTGTCTTCTGACAGCTTTCCAGTATGCAAATATTCTATTAATGGCTTGCGTCAATCTTCATTGATGTCTGCAACTGTATTTATTGCTTATTTTTTTTTCCAAGCTTGTGTAGAGTTTTGAGATCGATCTGAGACAAGACTTGTTTTTCTTGCACTGTGATTTCATTGGAATCCTCTGGGGGACATGCCATCTCCTTAGCAAGTTTTGCTAGAGCGTTGGCATGGGCACTATCTCCCCTAGAAATCTGATAGAAAGTCACATCGAGAATCTGCTCCAGGAGCTTCATCGCGTACTGATGGTATTCTGCTAACCTTGGTTTCAGAATTTTGAATTGTCTGGTGACTTGCCGGATAACGTGTTGGGAGTCACCAAAGATGGAAATTTTTGTTATATCCATTAAGATTGCCTTTCCCAATCTAGTGATTAAGGCTTCATATTCTGCTTCATTGTTGGTGCACAGCTCTGTCAGGTGGTATGAGAACCTCAACATACCCTTATCGGACGTGATAAAGATCAAACAAATCCCTGCTTTTCTTGGTATAACTGTGCCTTATCTTTTGTCTTTTTTGGCTGATGAAGCACCATTGAAGTACATCTCCCAGCATTGCACACTGGAAAATTCCATTTGTATTATTTGCTCGTCTGGTAACTCATCGTTGAGAGAGGACCCGATTGGAAGTGGGTGTGCAGTGAGAAAGTCTGCTAGTATCTGTCCCTTGATAGTACGAAGGGGAATAAAAGTTATATCAAATTGCAATAAGAGCATTGACCATGTTGCTAAACATCCAGAGAGTATTGGATATTACAATGGATTAACTTTTGAGATCAGGGTAATCTTATGAGAAAGCATGTCATGTCTAAGCTTTTGAGCAGCAAAAATCAATGTCATACAATGCTTCTCAATAAGTGGATAACTCATCTCTGTCGGTATTAGACGATGACTCAAGTAGTAGAGTACATTTTCCTTGCCCTCATCATTGACTTGGGCTAAGAGGGCTCCAAGAGAGTCATCTAAGACCGCATTATAAAGTATCAATGGTTTCTCTGGAATAGGGGCTGCCAAGATAGGAGGTCTCATTAAATATTGTTTAACATCCTCAAAGGCCAACTAGCATTTTTTCTTCCTAAATAAATTTGGCATCCTTTTTAAATAATGTCAAGAAAGGCTGACACCTATCTGAGAGATTAGAAATAAAGCGTCTCAGATATGCCAACTTCCTCTGGATGGAACGTAGTTGTTTCAAGGTTTTAGGAGGAGGCATTTCCAAGATAGCTTTAATTTTATCTGGGTCGATTTTAATTTCCTGATGACAGACAATGAATCCCAGAAATTTCTCGGAGGTAACATCAAAGGCGCTCTTTAAGGGATTCATTTAAATGTCATACCGTCGTAAATGTTCAAACAAGATCCTCAAATCGTACAAATGGTTTATTTATTTTACTTTTGATGACTAAATCATCCATGTAGCATTATATTTGATTGTGAATGAGGTCGTAAAAAATCTTCGTCATTGCGCTTATATGTTGCTCTGGCGTTCTTTAGGCTGAACGACATCTCCGTGTAGCAGAAAATTCCAATCGGTGTTCTGAAGGCTGCATGTGCTGCATCCTCTGGAGCCAGCTTAATTTGGTTGTATCCCGACGATCAGTCCATGAAGGAGAAAATTTCATGTGTTAAAGTGATATCCAGTATCGTCTCCGGTATGGGTAGTGGAAATTCATCTTTTGGACATGCCTTGTTCAAATCTTTGAAGTCAACACAAACACAGATCTATCCATTTTTATTCTTAATAGGTACAATGTTAGCTAACCACGTGGGGTATTGCTCTTCTTTTACAAAGTTGGTGTCTACTAATTTCTTCACCTCGACGATGACTTGTTCTAGTTCGAGGCGCATTCTCCTGGGAGCTTGTTTTACTATGGTTATATTCTCGTCCACCCTGAGTTTATGGACTGCAACTTCTTTAAACAGTCCTGACAATTCATTGTAGCTTCATGCGAAGCAATCTTTAAATTATGTTAATAGTTTGACCAATTCTGTAGATTCTTCGTCATTAAGTAGAGAACTTATAAATGTAGGTCGGGGTTGTTCTTCAGTCTCAAGGTTAATCTCTTTCAATTCATCCATGATAGATTTAATTTCATCCTCAAATTCTGACAGAGCATCTTCTATTCGTTGATCACTAGAGTCATCCTCTATATTGAGGCAATCATCCTCTAACTCACCAGTAACAACCATGCAAAATTTAGAATCATTGACTGGTCCAACTATACCAAATCTTAGACCTTCTTTTGGGTTTGGAGTCTAAATTTTATCATTCCATAATTTTTCAAAAAGTTGAAATTTATCTTTTAGCATTTGTTTTGTTAAGTGTCCTTGTTGAATTAACTTTTGAACACAAGGCGAGAAGTAACCAAAACGCAATTCTATTAATTCATTAGGATCATCATCCAATTTTACATGTTTTTCAAGCTCAATAGAGGTAGAAGCATGGTAAAATTTGATCAGCTTTGAACCAGTATTACATACTTCCTTGACCTCTAAACTCTCGACCTTTTTAGGGAGAATCGGAGTAAGGGTCATAACATTCACAAAGTGGTTTATCCGATCAAATATTGTTTCATATTCATTTTTCTCTATATCTTCTAGGGAGATCTCGTACTGAGTTCTCTTCCATCTTGTCATCATTATCTCATCTTCAGAACTATCTTCATCACAAACGTTGATGGTTGGCCTAGTCCGTTCAAAACTTAAATTAATCCTTCCTCGTCCACGTCCCCGGCCTCAACCTCAGGTGCGAAAACTAAAACAACCTTCACCAACTCTTTGTAAGGGAGTAATGGAAGATCGCTCAAGCTGAGTTTAATGGCCTCCTCTTTGTAATTCTTCTAAATCTTCATCTTTGTCTGTGATAACTTCACAAGAGAAGATAGTCCTCTTTCGAGGTGCATAGTAGGCAGCATCTTCGTGGATGCCAACTTCATGCACTGGTAATGGTTATAAGTCTCATTTGATGCTATTTACTTGACCATCTTTGAGATATTTGATGCATTGGTGCAGAGATGATGGAACCATATTATTTTTATGAATCCATGGTCAACCCAGTAGAGCGTTAGATGATATGAAATTTAGCAGTTGTCATCAGTTCTCCAACCTTTATAAGTAATGTAATTAATCCAAGAGCTCTTTATCCCTTTTTTTTGAATCTTCTTAACATCATTTTATCGGCCATAAGTTCTTGAGCTTCCGTATACAAATAGGCCAATGTTCGTAAGCTCATTAAGTTAAGAGGTGCTCCTGGATCTACTAATACTCTAGACAACACAAATCTGTCGATGTTGACGGAGATGTAGAGTGGACGATTTTGGTCGTCCGTACCGAGCATCAAGTCTTCGTCTGTGAAGGTTACCCCAGGCTTTTCTTTCAACGAACAAACTTCATCTAAGGATGTGCTGGCCAACTGAGGTAAGTAAATTTTTGGGTCAAGTGAAGTTGTAACCAGAGACTCTCTGATCTCCTTTGACAGTATTAGAGCATCGTAGATGCTTAATCGGGCCGGCAACCTCCTAAGATGAGCTAGCACATTCTAGTTTACTTTGTATGATCCTCCGATTTTATCTTGATTATGTGGTTCTTCCACTGGTGGAGGTGGAGGTATCTCTTCTCGGGTCATTATCTATTTTCCTTTGTTTGTTGGAGCTGTTCCTAGTGGTAACGCCTTTCTGCTCCTTAAGTTAACTTCTGTTATTTCTTTTTCTTGAGATATTATTATTGAATCTTCTGGTGTCTCTTCATCGGAAAGATCTAAATTGATGATAAGCGGTGTACCGTGATGCTCGAGAATTGGCTCCTCGTTATCGGTGCTATCGTAAGTTGTGTCATTGATGTCTTCTTTGAACTTAACAACGAGTTCATCTGACTCAAGTATGATTTGAGGATCATTTTGGTGATCTAGATTGAAGCTAGATTGTTCATAATTAGTTACGTTATCATTATGAATAGTTAAAACATAGCCGAAATCACAATCATTATAATCATAAGACCCTAGAGGGATAAAAAGATTATCATACAAAGTCAAGGGTTCAAGGATTTTCTTCCCCAAATCCGAGACAATCAATCTAGTAGATGCAACCCCTATCCCTACCCCCCATGCTATCAATATTTATAGTGACGCTTCTCTTCTTCTTCTTTTTCTCTGACGATGATGGATCTCCTGACGAAACCTTCATCTCGAGCTTGGTATGCCACGGAGTTTGAATGGAGGCTTGTTTTGATGCAGACTTAATCTTGTTTAGTATTTTCTTGGATGATCGGCTCCAGACCTCATTCCATTCTTCATCATTGATATACGTGGAAGATTGTTTTGATGGTTCATGTATTTGATTGCGGACCCTCTTAAGTTCATCCTAAGTTGTACTCCATCCATCGATTCTAGTATACCGATCAATTGGGGAGGTTGGCTTGGCCGAAATCATATTTATGGAACCCTTTTCAGGTTCTTTTAAAAATTCTTTAGAGACTGTTATGCTCTCTTATTGATGGTTCCTCTCGAGCCAGTCTTTACAGATAAAGCATTTTTCTATAGTGTGCCCAAGAATCCTGTGGTATGGGCAATAATTTGGTTCATTCTTCTTATCCACCATTTCGGGCTTCTTCAGATCTGGTAGTTCAAACTCCGGCTTCTTCATCAGACTTCCGAATATTTTAGGTATAACTTTATCTTTGAAAGAATACATTGTTTTATGTTGTTCTGAAAGGGACATTTTCTTATCCCCTATTCTAGGTGATCCTTCTTGAGGCGGTCGCTGGTTGGATTGACTATTCTATTACTGAGAATACTGTGACGAAGGCTGGCGAGGCTCTTTTGCATATATCTTTATCGGTCGCTTTCCTTTGTTGATGGTCGCTACTACTCCTGATTTCTTTTTGAACACTCTGGTCACCTTATCCTTTTTGTGTGGCTCCATGTACTTGATTTCCTCTTGAAGACTATTGGCTTTACTGAGTAGCTTCTCGAAGGATTTGATGGTGAGTCCCTTGAGCATGAAAGCTACTGACCCATGAATGCTCTTGAGTAGAATTTCAATCGCATGATGTGCGTGTAGCTGAGGTTCACATTTCATACTAATGTTTCTCCACCTCAAAATATAGTTCCCCAAAGTTTCGCTAAGCTTTTGTTTTTCCATCATGAACTCTCCAATAGACACATGATGTTACACCCTGACAAATCTTTTCACAAACAGTTGATCTTCTATTCTTTTCTCTAGTAGACTAACTTGCTTATCCCTTAGGATGATAGCCTTACGGAGTTCATCTTTGGTGTTCTCTTCGGTGTGAGATTGAGCCTCATGCACAGATGTGGTGGCCTTAGTTTCAATTACATGGACATTCATGAAATCTTCCTTCAAGTAATCATTATAATCAAAATTTTCATCTTCACTATCGACAGAAACTCCGTGTTCTCGAGCTAAATCAAAAATCTCGATTAAGGGTTTCTCAACTCTTCAATTATTGATTCCTTGATCGCTTTAAGATCTGGTGGACCCTGATGGCCATCTCACTGGCTATTGTTGCGACGATGTCAGATATTTCAGACCCTAATTTCATTTCTTGTTTTTGTCCCGCGGGCTCACTGGATTGTATCAGTGCAGCGACCTTAGGTACCCATACCTTTTTCTTTTTCAATGATGATGTCTCAAGTCGGTGTGTCTTAGTAGAAACATCAATATGTCAAGGGAAAGTATGCTCCCCGTGGTGTAGATCAACTACAGTGTCAGGTAATCGTCTTGTCTTTACCTTTGGGATTGTAGAAATATCTCTATAATGGGTGACAGGTAATATTTTTGGACCCGATCTCAACTTAACTAGTCGAGGCTTGTGCTCTTCTTAGCAGTATAATCAGTAGTAATTATTGCGGTGTCAACTTTGTTCCCTTAATGTAACCAAACAGGGATGCGAGTAGGTGGCACTCCAGTTGTCTTGTAAGACTGTCTGGTGGACTTGACATCCTTCAAAATTTTCTTCTTCATGCGAGGGAAAATTGTACTAATTTGGGTGATAAGAGTGAACTTCTTTCTCTCCTCACCGTGTCCATGAAGTGGTGGTAATGTGGAGGCGATTCTACGGATACTCTCATATCCATCGTTATCCGTCAGAGGATGAAATCTACGCCCTCATAGGAGGGGATAAATTTCCGGTAACACTTCTTCAAATTGATGAGGCTCCTCCTCAATGGGTGTCTCCTTGGGAGCCTGGGCTTTGATGGCCCTCCGAACCCTTTTGTTACGATTCCTCTTTTGAGTTTGGGTCAGTGGTACAGTCCTTGAACTTGATCCAATTTCAAACAAGGATGGTGGGACAGTTAATCCCTCAGTAGGATCGTCAATAATCATTACTTCTTTCGCCTTAGCAGAAGTGGGGCTAGCAGGTTTGGCGAGTGTTGTGAGGACAGTAGCTTTAGACTTCTTGCAAGCAGGGAATTCTTAAAGGCAGTTCAAGTTGAATTTTGCAGATGTTTTTAGCTTTTCTGGTGCAGCAATCTTCATCAGTACGAATGGGGCTTTCCCAAGGATGACCTCAAGATCTTCATATCTAGCTCCAAATTTGATGGTAGGGGCAAGATTATGAGCTTCGTGGCTCATTGGCGGGTTGTAGAAAAAGGTCAGCATTGGGTAGGCCATTGCAGCAGGCTTGAAAGCAGAAAGTTTTGGGGTTAGCTATATAGCGAAAAACCTCGTAATTTTTAGTGCAAGCCATGGAAGTAGAGGTTGATCTATAGACTGGGCGGGTCTTAATTTATGGAAATTTTAAAATTTTGTTTAAGAAAAATCAAGAGGTGTAAATTTTAATTAATATTAGAAAATTTCAAAGTGCGCACAACACAACACGATTGTAAAGTGGCAAATCAAACTTGGAAGGGAGATGTGAAGTATTTTAGGACCCAATGCGGGACCCATTTAGTGGCGGACAATGCCCAGGTGGAACTAGTCCACCAACACACCTATTGAGGGTGCGAACCACATGAATATTTAAAGAGTCATTAATGGCCTTTTGAACCCCTCTGTTCAAAGATGTTTGAACAACTAGTCCTGAAGTCCAAGGAGTTAGTCATACTTTCCCAAGACAGAAATGGGTAAAGTATCCCAATACTTGAGAATAAGGCTCGATCAAATAAACTAAGGAATATATGATATCTGTTTGATTTGCGAAACCTTTGTATTTTTTGACAAGTTCCCCTATTTAATACAAAAAATTAAATAGGGTTTATATTAAGTTGGTATCAGACATGCTTCCTATAAGAGCAAGCCCCTGTAGTTAGTTACATCTTGAATGACCAAAGTCACTTAAGAAGACTCTCGATAAAAATCAAGAAATATTATGTTTAATGATTTTCAAAGGGTAGGACTTTTCAATTAGATTGGACATAGAGGTGTGAAAGGGAATTGGTTCAAATTTGGTACATTTTGTTGTAGAGTCCAAAGGAGGAAGAACTAGGGGATGTCATGGATCCAGAGGAGAACCCTAGTAACTTTCCAAGCTATCCTATTATTTGTCTTCAGTTCTGAAGAGAATTATTTAGGTTTTTCATCCTGTCAATTTTATTAGTTAGGGCTTACATTCGTGTGAAACTATCATACAAATAGCTTAGAAGATGTGAGGGTTTAGGTCGTGACAGACGACAACCTCGAAATCCTAAGACGAGTTAAGACTTATATTGTATAGCAGAGCTATCCAAAGGCCTAACGATCAGATGAGAATTTACGTTGCAAAAGCAAGCAACCTCGGAGTCCTATGACTTTGTTGTTTAAGTCTAAGGAAGGAAGATTGGTTTAGCTTAAGAAGACATGTTTGCTGTTGATAATGGTTGTGATGCCTACCATGCTAGCTCCAAGCTCCTTGCCTTGATGAGTTTTAGTTTTCTAGTGGATCAAGTTATAATGTCAAATTAGGTATAATGTCAAATTAGGTGGCCCTATGGTTGAAGTTCTTTAAATTTTTGTGGGGGCATGTTAAAGTTGATTAGAGCAACACCGGTTAGGATCTTACGGTTCCCTCATTTTGAAACCACTATTTTCTATTGGATTCACTTAGTCCAAATAAATTTTATAAATTCAACTTTATGATTTCCATAATTTCATTTTGACCATGGGAAGTCTCGTTAGCAACTGTAGGTTATCTCCTCTGAGGAATTCCCGATCATCCGATAGAGATGTCTTAATTTAGTTGAAGTTGTAGTTTTGTGTGATGTTTGTGGTTAAATTTTGAGTTGTTTTCTATTTTGAATGCTGTGGGGGTGAATTTTATCTTGGTTCATTTTAGTTTTAGTTTTGGTTTTTGTTTTTTGGCTATCTTGATAGTTTTAGTTTTCATGCAGGGTAACATCGTTGTTTAGCATGCAAATTTGTAGGTATAAAAGTATACTATGAAAATACAAGAAAGACAACGCTGAAAACTGTAAAAGCGTACCTGGCGAGTCTTTTCGTTCCACCACCTGAAACATAAAAGGCATGTTAAGGCAGTTCATATGAAACAGGGAAGTAAAATTTTGACGACTTATCTAACCCTAGGTCATATCTTGGTGGGTCCTTAGAAGTTTAATTAAGGATGATGTTGCCAAGAAAAATATATTAAGTTTAGTTGATCTCCAAGGTATCCAATAGATCTAGATAAAAAAGCAAGTCCGTGCTACTCTCTCACTGCCTGGTTGAAAATCCCGAGTTCTTTTAAACTTATTATGTTGCTTAACAATTCATCCTGTAAACACCCTTAGTTCTCAGTGAGCATTGATGTCTCAATTGTCCCTAAGAGTAAGGTAATTATCTTCTGTAATTTAATTTTGAAAATTGTGTGGGTGAAGACCCTTAAAGAGGCATGTTAGTGTTATTCGAACTCTTAACCAATTTTTGGTCCTAATAGGGCTTATAGTATTTGAAAGATGTTCTAATTCTCAATGTTATTCATTTTTCTAATACTGATTTAAATGAAACTTTATTTAGCCCAAGTAACTACTAAGCCCTTAAGACCTAGGTGAGTGTCTAAATTATTTTTAAAAATGTTAAGCTTTAGGTGGTCATGATTCATGATTTCAAATTTATTCGAAAATCAAATTAGGGGTATTAAATTGATTAATTATGGACTTCAAAAGTCATACCCCTAAGTCCTGGGTTCATTTTATTTTAATAAACTTCCAAATTTTAATAATTTAGAAATTTATTAACTTATCTTTTTAATTAGGAAAGTGACGTTGGTTTCTACCAATTAACCCCTTGTTTTTAAAACATTCAAATAAACTGATTAAGATCAGAGGTTGCTCATTTCCTTCCTTGAATCAAGCCTAATTGTTAATTAAGCCTAAATTTCCAAAAATACACATTTGCCCCTAAGGCTCTAAATCTTCATAATTTTTCAAATTTAATTCAAATGACTTTGAAATTTTTATCCTACCTCATTCATGGGCCAATTAAAAAATCACAGGAGAAAATGTGATTTTTCAAATTTAATTTAATTTATTTAATTATTTTTCATGAAAAAATAGGATTTTGAAAAGAAAATTTCTAACTAGGCCAACGTAAATCCTAATCCCTTGAAATTTTTACTAGAGGTAGACCTATACCAGAGAAGCCTTTTAACCAAATTTCATGATTTTTTAAATTTTATTTGAATTTTAAGAATTACTTTAAGTTTTGGGGTATTTATAAAATATAAAATATTTTAAATGGAGAAAAATAAGTTTTATATTTTTTGAAAAATCCTCCTGAGGTTAGAGAACTCAGAAACAAAAATTTTAAATTTTTCTCAATTTTATTTGATTTATTGGAATTATTTTTAGTGAAAACCCATTCTTAGCCTTTAAAATTTCTTTTTAAGCTTTAAAATTCAGTATCTTTATTTAGAAAATCAGAAAAAATATTCTAATTATTCCTAAGCGCTTAACAAATAATTTAGAATATTTTTATAAATTTTATTATTTTTGTAATTTTTATGGATTTTTAATTATTTAAATTAGATTAAAATTCAAGTTTTTATTTTAAACTTCATTTAATTTTAGAAAATATTCCTGATCATAGAGAACTCAAAAAACTCAATTTTATAATTTTTCAAGTTTTGTTTTCATTTTTAAAAATCATTTTAGTGCCAAAAATGTTATTTATCCTTAAAAATCAACTTAAATTACCAAATGAACTCAAAATGCTTTGGAATTTTTATGGTAAGTTCTTTGGATCCCAAAAAAATAGTGGAGATCGAAAATCAAGTCATTTTGTTGTTTATATTTTTCCAAATTGATTATTTTAGTGATTTAGGGTTTGTTAAGAATAGGTGTATTTTGAATGACTTAACTCATTAGAAATTTTCCTAAAAGTTCACTAGTCATCATAAAACTTCAAAAAGTTTTCTTGGATTTT
The DNA here is from genome assembly GCA_003013225.1 of Phalaenopsis aphrodite. NCBI lineage: Eukaryota > Viridiplantae > Streptophyta > Magnoliopsida > Asparagales > Orchidaceae > Phalaenopsis > Phalaenopsis aphrodite. Next base: position 48,149 of record NEWO01001894.1, read on the forward strand.
TTAAGCAACATGCTAATTTCCATGATGAATTTAAGCAAATAATGCACATCAAAAACAATAACAAAAACAGAGCCTTAATCCCACTACGTGGTGTCAGCTAAATGAATCTTTCTTCTCCATTGCGTCTTATTTAGTGTCATATTTTCATTTAGTTCTATCAAATTAAGATCATTTTTAATACAATAAGCCCAAGTCTTCCTAGGTCTACCTTTGCCTTTCTTAACACAAGTCGAATCTAAAACATCTACTCTCGTAATCTGATCATCTAATGGTCGACGTTTAATATGACCAAACCATCTAAGACGACTTTCTCTAATTTTGTCTATCACAGGAGCTACACCAACCCTATCATGAATATATTCATTCCGCATTTTGTCTATAAGTGTAAAGCCACTCATCAACCTAATCATTCTCATATCGGCAGCACTTAACTTATTAATATGCTTCTCTTTTTCTAGTATAGACTTAACAAATAATGCACATAAACTTGAAAAATATGATTTTTTGTCTAGGGACCTCCTCTGACATTGGAAAAATTAGAGAATGTTTCTTAAGACAAAGGCAACAACATGCTAAAATTTCAAGCCATAGTGATGTCACTAAATGCATGGAGAATCGAAACATACAAATCAGTGTTTAATTAATTAAAAATAAAATATGTATCACATGGACTTAAAATTATTTTCACATTGTTCTCCTATGTTTACTGAGCAAGAGGATACTTTTAATTTATTTTTGTGATTTTTCTTCACCAAGATATGAATTTTTAAATCTAGGGATCATTTTCTGATTTTTTTAAATCCCTATTTATCTATTTAAACGAGCGGCGACACGCCAGCCTACGACAGCTCCAAAGCTCTACGCAGTGCGCTCCCATTTGTCGCCGCCGTCCACCTCAGTGCTAAATCGGCCCACAGTTTATGTTCTGAAGCGTTGTCCAGCTTTATCTCAACCGTCCATCCGATGCACGCGCGATCGGACAGCGCTCTATCTTCGTTCCCGATAGCCTAGCCTGAGCATCCATTTTCTAACTTTAAGATCTCTCTCATTTCTCAACCAAATTTGATGAATTTTTTTTTAAAACACTCATCTAGACTAGACAAACACATTCATAAGGTGATCAAGCCATCAAATTAACTCTAAGAAAGTGGAGAATCAAAAGAGGCTCGGGAGGGGAGAGATTTTATACCTTTGCTTAGAGAAGTGAAGCTTCAATCGGAGAGTCTTGGCACATTTGTTTTGATACAAAGAAACTAAAGATTGAGTTTTTGGTCTTGGTTTAAGTCCTAGAAATGATTTTGATCACGACCAATTTTGGGTGTTGGTGTAGAGCTATGGTAGAGGCTCTGTGAGAGGGGAATTTGATGGGGCTTAAACTTCTTTCACTGTTGTGAATGTGTTTGTGAAGTTAGTTTGAGTTTAATGGATTGTTGAGGTGTATTGGGCACTGTCCTAGTTTCCGATAAGATTTTAAGCTCAAAATTGAACTCCGACAGTGAAAATCGGTAAGGGAAAATTGTTGGAATGCACTGAGGAGATCTTAGGGAAGCTCTGTGGCCAGTTTGGAGAGGTCTCTTCAACACTCCCCTCCATGGCCGTGGGAGGTGATTTTTATAAAAATGGCTATGGGATGCCTATCATGGCCAATTAGAGGGTGCATTGTGCTGCTTAGGTGGAGGGCAGAGGAGCTCTACAATTTAATTTGGCTAAGATGGCCTCTACGTTTGATTTGGGTGAAGTTCCATGGGGGTGGCCCTTAGTTTTGAGCTTCTACGGTGACTAGGCCAGCCGACCATGGCAGGGGGAGGTGGCTAGTTGCTCAGGGCATCCAAGGGAATATGTCATAGCAATTTAATGCAATGGGGTTTCGTTTTGGTAAGGGTATATTAAGCATGTGTATTTTTAGAAATAGGATCCCTTTATTTGGGAGACTTTTATTCCATGGCTCATCTAGCTTGGGTTAGATGGGTTTTGGCTCAGTATTAAGGTTTAACCAATGGCTGAGGTTGTGTTAATTGGATGACTTTGGGGGTAGTTAGGCCATCTTTAATGCATGGGTTCAATGTGGGTTCAAGTGATCAAAGTTTGGCTTTAGGCTAGGTTAGCCATGTCAAGTGACATAATTGACTGATAAACATTGTGTAGATGCTTGCTCTGAAGATTTTTGGTGAAGGGTTGAAGTGATTTTGAGTTCAATTGGTTGGTCAATTTGAGGGATTTTTGAAATTTGGTAAAATTGGGCATGTTGGGTTAGACATAGGTCTATATTCAGCTAGCCTTAGGCTAAGTCCAAATTTAATTGTTCAAATGATCAAGAGATATGTTGTGAAGATTTTTCATGATGGGATAGAGTGCAAAATTTTGGGTTAAGGACCTCAATTTGGTGAGATTTTGAGACATGGTCAATTTGGGGTAAATTTGGGGCTTTTTGAACTTAGGTTGAAATCAAATGAAATTGAGGCCTCCCTAAGGCCAATTGAAGATAAAATTTGATTTGTAGAAATTTTATGAAAAATTTTTAACACAAATTGTGCCAAATGAAGTAGGTCATGGGTTCAATTTGGTGGAACTAAGTCATAGGGCCAAAGTTGGGTTTTTTGTTTAGCTCAAATTGGGTTCAAATCATGGACCAATTGGGCTTGGATTTGGTCTATATTGGTCACATCAAGGGATAATTTGAGTTTAAAATTGAAATTTGGGTAAATTGAGACCAATTGGATAGACATTTGGGGTAATTTTTGGAAAATATGGGCCTTTAAAGGTTAATTTGGGTTTTTATCTCAAAGATGGTCAAATTGGCCAAATTGGGTCATGTGATAGTTGAGAAAAATAAAATTTTGAATATTTGCAAGGTTTTTGGGAATTTTTGGGATTTTTTTTGACTTTTTGGAATTTGGGGTAAGGAGGGGTATTTTGGTAATTTGGCCAATTTTGGTGATTTTGGGTAGTTAGAGTATATTGGTAGAGTTGAAATGCCAACCACTATCAATATGCCATGCACCAATGGAAACCCCATTTTGGGTCCTCTATGTAGTGGTCTTAGCGAAACACTAGCCCAGGGCTAATGGGTTTAGGGGACCACCTATAGGAGTCTCACAAAAGTATTAAGGGATCAAAGCCTAGAAGTTTAAGTTTAGGATAGGGAGTGATTGTGAGTGCAAGTGAGTGCCTTAGCCCTAGACCAACACCCAAGGTCAACCTTAAGGTCCAGCAATCCTAAGGTTAACTCATCTTGGGCTCCCCCATAGTGTTAGAGGTTAGGACCAATATGTGGACTTCAAGTTGAGTAAATAATAGTTTGGAATTTCTAATGGTGAGGGTTCCTTGTCTAGTTTTCAAAGAATAGTAAATAGGAAAGTCCTATGGCTAGACCTTAGGCTAATAAAGAGGAAAAACTAAACTTCAACCAAAAGTGAGGTCAACATAAGCAATTGGGTGCCTCAAAAACCTCTTTAAAATTTATGAAAACTGATTTTACTTATCTAGTAACAGCCACTGGCGCTTAAGCGCGTGGTGTCGGTGCTTAGCCGAGGCCTTCTCTATTTAACCGGAGCTTAAGCATTGGATCTGGCGTTTCGGCGCCAAAACTCTTTTGCACAATTTTTCAACTTTTTGCTCTAAATTTGATCCTTTTCCACTCCTTTAAGCATTCTTTTCCATTTTTACATGTTTCTATAAGAAAAACACAAAAAAAAACCTTCCATTAAAGCACAATATCTCAGGAATAGGTATAAAAATGTGTCTAAAAACACTATATATTTTACATGTATCAGAGGGCGTTTGAAAATTATTAGTAGTCATTTCTTCAATCAAAGAATATGCTTCATCAAAAGGTTTTGACATTAATGATCCACCCGCAACAACATCTACAATAGAGTTTAGTGATCCTACTAATCCATTGCAAAATGTTTGAATTATTAACCAATCTAGAAATGCATGGTGTGGACATTCTCTAAGAAGATCTTTAAATCTTTCTCAGGCTTCATATATCAATTCCCCTTCCAACTCACAAAAGGATGTAATATCATTTTAAAGATTAGTGGGTTTCGAGGGTGGAAAATAGTTAGCCAAGAATTTTTGTGATAGTCCTCCCCAAGTTCTAATAGATCTAAGTGCTAATGAATTTAACTAAGCCTTGGCTTTATCCCTTAATGAAAAAGGAAAAAGTCTAAGCCTAACAACATCATTAGACACTCCGTCATATTTAAATGTAGCACAAATCTCAAGAAAACTAGCAAGATGTAAGTTAGGATCTTCAGTAGGT
>NEWO01001898.1:11087-28022 GCA_003013225.1 Phalaenopsis aphrodite
CTTCCTTTAATGAACTTTCACCTAAGTTCTGAGAGCACCTCAGGGTGACTAGATGGGTGTCATTGAGATGTGAGTAGTTTCAGAGACTATTTAGATCTCTTACTTTTCCGTTCAGTTAAACCGATGGAATCTTTACAAGTAATGAGTCATAAAATCCTAAGAATCTTTATTTGGGAGATTTTTGAGTCAGAAGAAATTACTTCATAACAAAAAGAAGCTCACAAAAAATGGTCATTCTCAGGAAAACAAAAAAAAATGTGAAAGGCTTCAAAAAAAAGAAAAAGAAAAAAAATCGCTCAACACTCCTGAGAAGAAGCTTGAGGTGAGTGGAAAAATTAGAAACTTTAATATAAAGAACTTCTGATCTCAAAATTCTCCTGATAAGATCCTTAGGATATTATGTTTAAAGAATTGTTTAAGTGACATTAGGATGGCTGATAAATCAGTAATTGATTCAAAGACATTTCTAATATAAAAACCTTTCCTTAACACCCGGATAGGAATGATGAGGCCTACTTAGGGTAAGGGTGAAAAGAATTAAAGGATAGGGGCTAGGGAAAAGTACTTAAGGAAAATCCCACCTGGACCTAAATTTTGTAAAATCTAATATTTTTCATGGTATATCTGGTCATTCTAGGATGCCTACTGAGAGCTCTTCATAATAGATCAATTTAGCATGTCATGCCAAATCATTCTCGGTAGCGTCTTAGTCTTAAATAAAAAAAAATAAAGATTCTGATAAGCTCTATAAAAAAATCTGATTGCTTATAATAATTAAAAAAAACATTTGAATGGCATGAGAGGCTCCTAGAAGCTCCGTGGGCTCTTCACCTACTACCATTTCATGTTTTATGTGTCAACCCTCTGGGTTTGGCGGCCCTTCCTTTGGAAGGAAGGCTTGCCTTTTTGTGGGCTCTTCACCCACTACTTTTTCACGCTTCATGTGTCAAACCTCAGGGTCTGACGGCCCTTCCTTTGAGAGAAAGGCTTGTCATCTTGTGGACTCTTCACCCACTACCTTTATGCTCTATGAGTTGACCCCTAGGTCCAGTAGCCCTTCATCTAAAAGTTGAGCTACCCTTCTTGTTGATTATTGCAAATAGATCTCATTCAATGCCTTTATCAATGGGCAATACTTGAAGAGATATTTTCCTTATCCTCTTTTTCATGTACTAATTATACTTTATGAAGAAATTTGGTTTTTAAAGCATGTGCACTTTGTAATCCAGTTCACGAAGCAATAAAGAATGTGCATTTTTGCAATCTCTTCATTATGTGAACTTCTTATGATGATCACCTTGCATATGTCAAAATATCACTCATAGTTCACTACAGTTTTATGTAGGAGAAATCTTATTTTTCTCTTAATTTGATTGTTGGCTCACATTTTGGGCAAAGTGGAATTCCTACGGGCGGTTTATACCTCATGTAGCCACTAATCTCTATAAGATAAGCCTTGCCTTTATCTTACTTTGTCTTTTGTTGATCCACTCTATGCAGGGTCCGAAGACTACCACCCTCGCTCCTTGTGAGTATGGTAGATATGCACGACCCGTTCATCCTTATGAATGTGCAGTACGTGCTTGTCCCCCTTGCTTTGAATGAATGTGGTTGAGATCCTTCTATGAAAGTGGTTTAGCTTAAAAGCTAGACATTTTTTAGGGTAGACCATCGTCATATTCTAGCCCCCATCTCTATATCCCCACAGTGTGAGCAATTTATATAGCTTTATCAAGAAGAGGCATGTCATATTGGCTACAACACTCAGCTTACCTAGCTGATCCCTGCCTAAGTGGAGTACTTTCAAACCCGCATGAAAAACCCCCAGTTGGGTCACATCGTGAGGTGTGTTAACAAAGCCCCTTCTATAGGTTAGGCTGCTTTTGTTTCCCTCATATAAGAGCTACTCCGCTAGTCTTTGAGGAATCCTCATTGGGGGATGCTTTTCTGAGATGAGCTATTGTGTTCATTCAATCACCGGGTCCGATTACTTCGTGCTACCCTTATGACAAGAATTACCCTGTCACTTTTTGAGGATTCCCCAGTGAGAGTCTCTCTTAATAGACTCCTGGCCAGGATATCTCATGTGGGTTGGACCACTCAGTTCACCTAATTTGAGTGATTCGCTGCTTTGGTAGTAGGCATGTCGTATCATTTAGAATGCTCACTTACATAGCCGATCAATGCCTAACTGGGATCCTCAATTCCCTTTCGAACTGACATGTTTTCCTCGATAAAGACTACTTTGCTTGTTTTGGAGAAAATCACCAACAGGTTCTATGCTTAGTCATGGCTTAATAAAATCACCCCGAGGTTGGACATTTATGCATCCAACCCTCCTTGATGCCTTCATGGTATTTTGACCGATTTGACTGACATTAATTGCCATCTCGAAGTGCATGTCACACTAATTTGAGCACTATGTAGCCTCAATTAGTCCGTGCATAAGCTGGGTATCTTTATTCCCACAGAAGGAAATCCCCAACAAGGGTCATATGGAATTCCTATAGAGGGATCACCTAAAATCCCCATTGAGGGTCACTTTGCCACTTTGCCGAGATCATGCGTAAATATTACGAGGTTGGATCGCTCTATGCATCCAACACTTATTTTGATGCCTCTTCTGATTGGTTTGAGTTGTTCACCATGTCAGAATGAGATATTTAAGTCCCCACAAAGCATTGGCAGGACCTTTAAGATATCCCCAACACGAGTCTTTCGTGGGTATATTTTGAGATCTCCTCTTTGGCGATTCCTTCGACATGGTTGTTCTTACTCACCATGTCTAGTCACATGTTGTACAGATCTGAGCTCCATACTTAAGTCGGGTACTCTCACACCCGCAAAACTCCTCAGCGAGAGTTATATCGCTAATGCTCATGAGGCACCCTGGTGGTTAGACAGTTCTAGGACATATAACCCCATTATTTTCCTCGACTACCTCGGTTGGTTCTGTCCACCATGTCAAGTGCATGTCGTATCAGTTTAACGACCAATCCATGAATCCCTAGCGAAAGTTGCTTTGCTCGTGCTCACAGAAGTACTCCTATGACTAGGCCATCTTGGTCATGTAATCATGTCTTTGTCTCAATCACTTTGGTTGGTTCTGTCCACTCCATCGCGCTACATGTTGTATTGGCTTTACCACCGATCTATGTTTCGTCGCAACACTCAGATGTTCGACTACACTCTGAGCATGTCACCTTAGGTTTTTTAGTCATATACTTGCTCGCTTCATGTAGGGCCAGGATACATATCTCTTGTACCATTTTACATGCATAGGCAGGACACTTACCTCCTGTCCTATTTGATAGTTGACTTTGTTGATTCTATTCACCATGTCAGATTGCATGTTGAACTAATCCTAGCTCTATGATAGTTTTATTAGTCCATGCTTAAGTTGGGTATTCTCACACCCGCAAAACTCTCCATCAAGAGTTGCCTCACTCAGGTCCGCAAGGTACTATGAGGTTGGATCGTTTGACTTGGTTGATTTTCATCACCTCGTCAAGGGATATGCCATATTGGTTTATACTACTTCAGTTTGTCAACCGATCTGTGTTCGGTCGTGATATTCTAATATCCGACTGTACCGTGACTTTACGTATGGTGAGGACCGCTTTGCTTGGCCTTATCGACTCGTCTCGGATTGCTAGGCTTCTTTGTCCATCTAGCAGATGACACCTCTTGAACCTTATGACGTTCTATTTGGTTCTTTTATGAGGGCGTCTCGTCTCATGATGGCCTTTTGGCTCCATAACCATATATTACGATGTGTCTCGAGCTATACGACTCTAGAGTTTGCTCTGTTATGAGGACATCTTGTCTTTTGATGTTTTTGGCTCTATAGCCACCTGCTTTGATGCTTGTTGGACCACACGACACTATAGTCGGTCCTTTTATGAGATCATCTTATCTTTAGAAATTTCAGGTTTAATGTTGGGATTCTTAGCCAACTTGCCTACCTTTCAAAGAGCGACATAAGGCCCAACGGCAGTCCTCACACATAGCGTAGGCGTTCAGGGTTCTAAAATCTTGGTTGTTTCAGGGCCATGTGTCTACGGCCTCCGAACAACAGTACAAAGCAGATATAAGTCTCAAGTGCATTCCTCATGGAAAATGTCTCCAATTTTGGCTTCTCATCCATCTAAATTTAGTGCTTCTCGGACCACACAACATTCTAGTCGGTCCTTTTATGAGAACATCTCGTCATTTGATGATTTAGCTTTGTTGCTCGGCTTCCTAGCCAACATTTGCTACCTCTCAGGTGATGATGTAAAACTCTTAGTATTCATCACAGATGTAGTGTGGTTGTTGAGGCACGCACCTCAATCAGTTCGCAGAAGGGATCAAAGTCTCATGGCTCTCCTTTCTAACTGATCAATGTGGACTAGTACTCAGAGGAAAGCCAAAGTCCATTGGTATTCTCCATTCAATCTAGTAAACCTATTACCGCTTAGTGAGCGATGTGAGGCCTAATGACATATTTCATTAAAGTGACAGGAGGCTTCCTAGCCAACCTTCCTTCCTCTCATGAGCGACATAAAATACATACGACAGTCCTCATTGATGGAGCGCGGGTGTTGAGGTACGCACCTCGATCAGTTTGTAGGAGGGATCAGAGTCCCTTGGCTCTCCCTCTTAACTGATCAACACAGACTAGTCCTCAGATGTGAACTTTACGGCATTCTTTCTCGATCTAGTCAACCTATTACCACTTAGTGAGTGATATAAGTCCTCATGGCATTCCTCATTAAAGTGACGGGCGGCTTCATAGCCAACCTGCCTTCTACATGAGCGACGTGTAGCCCGACATTCCTCATCGATGAAATGCAGACATTTGAGGGTTCTAACCCCTCAGTGTTGTGTGGTCATGCTCCTGTGGCCCCTGAATTACCGAGTTGAGTCACGTCTCTATGACCTCTGAACTCACCCCGTGGTCATGCCTCTACTACCTCTGAACCACTTTTCTGAGTCATGCCTCTATGACCCCTAAACTCATTCGTAGGTCATGTCTCTACAACCTCTGAACCTATCGGGCGTGGTCATGCCTCTACGGCCTCTGAACCACTTTTCTAGGTTATGCCTCTACGACCTCTGAACTAGTTGTCGAGGTGGATCTAAGTCCCATGTTGTTTCCTCCCCATCCCCTTAGAAGTGGATTTGGCTCTCATGGCTTTTTCCTTCCTAGGGTATTTTGCTCTTTTTGGTCGCTTAGAATGCATGATCACATCACTAACCTAGTATTGATAAAAAATTGAGCATCGTCCAACAAGTGCACTGTGCCTTAACTGTGCAGCACACTTGTTGAGGGTCCTTTGTTGGCACCAACTTTCGATGTCATGAATGCAGTGTGTCCACCTGCATGACTCAAGATAGCTTACGGTCTATCTGTAGCCTCCCGGTAGTTTGGACACCCCACCTGAGACATTTCGGCACGTGTTGAGGGGCACGTTGCCAAGGTCATTTTCTTAGACTTTGGCTTTTGCTTGGGCGAAGGTTGGTTGGTGTTTGACACGTCGGAGGACTTCGATCAGGGGCAAAAAATATTATTTTTCGCACCGCATGCGAAAATTGGACTAAATTGACCCAATCACTAGTGAGCTCGTTCAGATGAGCCAGGATGACGAAACAGACTGTGCGATCATGTCCAGAACATCGATTTTTCTTAGAAAGGACATTCAGTTGGCTACGATTTTGCGGTCGACCCTAAAATACGCGAATTATTGGTTTTAGCTCGATCGCTGGAAAAGTAGTCCGGGCGGCCTCAAATGACACCAAATGACAAAACGGGTCGCGTTAGCGTGTCCAAATTGTTGATTCCTCCTAAATAGGACATTCGGTACGCCACAATTTTATGGAAAAATTAACAATATGAAAATTATCATCTTTTTTTGGCTTGATGGTCCAAAGAGGTGAATCGGACGACCCTGAACGGCAAAAAGGATCACGCGGATGCGTCCGAAACGTTGGTTTTAGTCAGAAAGCACACCCACCTCGCTGCGAGGACGTATACGAGTGGAGAATATGCCAATGATATTTATATTATAATTATTATTATAATATAACGTAATATATTATATATATTATATATTATTATTACACACACACACACACACACACACACACACACACATATATATATATATATATATATATATATAAGAAAAAAAAAGGCTCCCTTTCCCAGCCCTAGCGTACGCCAAGAAGGAGCCACCAGGGACTTTTGTGAATGCCAGCCCCATCGCCCATCGTCGTCGTTGTCGAACTCCCTTCACCGGCGAACTTTAGTCGCCGGCGTCCAGCGTTGTCGGATCGCCTTCCCTGCACCGTCTTTCAGTGGCCACCAGTACGACGGAGCTCCGCCTCCTTGGCCAGCCGCCCGCCTAAGCCTTTCCCTCCCTGTCTCGTCAGGGACATCTCGCCGACCCCTCCTTGCCGGAGAACGAAGCTATCGGTGTCCCTGCTCTGAATTGCTAGCTTCTCCTCCTCCTCCTTATCGGTCGAGCCTTCCTTTGGCTCCTCCCCCGCCGTTAAGGCCTCCTCTGCTGACGAAACCCCAATAGCAACTTTATTATTGTCGCCTCCTTCGTGCTCAAGAACATAGGGCAACACACTTCCCTCTCCATTGTCGAGGCAGCGAACACTTACGGGGCGGAGATGGCGTTGCGATGCAAGATCCGCCATCGGACCACTTCTCTTAAAGGTATATTCTGGTTATATTTTATATGCCAAAATTATTATTTTTTTAGTATCTTGCATACCTCACAACCTCCTATATTTTTTTGTTGTCATATGCACGTTCTACGAGGCACACTAAAGCATGAATTGGACATCAGCGAGCTCGAAGCAAGCAAAGAAAACGCATCTGCAACCATCACGTTGGTGAGACTTTATACCTTCTAGCCAGCCTTAGGAATAGTGGAGTCTAGACGTGTGGGTTCAATCGTGCACACTGGGTGCGTTTGCCGGCGTGGGTTAGCGCAACGACGTGCCTGTGTGATGGATCATTGGATTTCCTAGAGCCAGCCTTTAGGTTAGAACTTTCTGTATGTGGCTAAATACCCCTACATAGAGCCGAGTGCTTCCCTTTATTGTGAGCCTTCGCACAAGTCCCGATGGGTCGGATTCCCTCACTCGCCTTGCTTTGGATTCCCTAGCTTTACTTGGAGAAGTTGGGAGGTCGGACTTGGCAAAGAGAGAGAAGCTTGTAGCTAGCTAGCTTTGCAAAGTCTGGAGGAGTTCGCAAAAATAGGAAAAGCATTGTAATTATCCTATTTCGCGACGTCGTGGAGAGTTTCCCCCTCGAAGATCTGAGGAGAAACTCCCCACATTTCCTCACCAAAGAAAGAGGCAGTGGTGCCGCACATCCAAGGGTCTAAACCTTAGGTCTCCCAGATGAGGTCGTTAATACGAGCCCTGTTTGCTACATGCATGTTGGTTTGTTGCATATTGCATTTTTGCTTGGTGTATGTTGCATTTCACTTTGCTTCGACCGGCCGCCCCTGCCCGGTGAGCATTTCACTTAGCTCCAATTGGCCAACTTAGCCCGACGAGCATTTCGCTTAACTCCAACCGGCCGCCCCGGTGTAGTGAGCCTCTAACTTTGCTTCGAATGGCCGCCCTGGCCCAGCAAGCATCTTACTTCCCTCCAACCGGCCACCCCAGCCCGATGAGCATTTTGCTTAGCTCCAACCGGCCGCCGCGGACTGTCAGCACTGAACATAAAAGTTGGGGGAGTTGCCCGTAAGAAGTTGTCGATTGCCGGAATTGAAATCTCGTTCCCCGCTTCGGAAGGACATTTTAATTTACATATATATGTATATAAGTTTTAAGAAAAAAATATAAAATCAAACTAACCCCATATTTTTCACAGTTTAAATGAAAGAGCGCTCTACCTCAAATCCTGCTCCATCCCGAGGGATAAACACAAGACTTAAGGATGAGACTCGATCAAATAAACTAAGAAATATATGACATCTGTTTGGTCTGCAAAAACCATTTTTATTTTCCGACAAGTTCTCCTATTTAATACAAAGAATTAAATAAAGTTTATTTTAGGCTGGGTTTGGAAAATCTTCCAATAAGGGCAAGCCCCTATAGTTAATTACATCTTAAATAACTGAAGTCACTTAAGAAAACTCTCGGTAAAAATTAGATAAGACTATCTTCAAAAAGGTCAAAAGGATATGACTTTTCAACTAAATCAATCCAAAGAGTGTCAAATGGGAAAGGCTCAATTTCAGAACATTCTTGAGGAATCTAAATGAGGGAGAACTATGGGAGTTCATAGATCCGGAGGCGAACCTCGGTGACTTCCCATTATATCCTATGGTTTGGCTTCAGTTTCAAGGAGAAATTATTCAAGTTTCATCCTGCCAATTTTATTTAATTAGGGCATATATTTGTGTGGCACGGTCACACAAGTCACCTAGAAGGTATGAGGGTTTACGTCGTATCGGACGACAACCTCGGAACCTAGAACGAGTTGGGGTTTAAATTGCACAGTCTGGTTATGCAAAGCCCTAGAAGATAAATTGAGGATTTATGTCCTGCTAAGCAGACTACCTCAAAATCATATGGCTTGTTGTTTAAATCTAAGAAAAGGTTTTGTTTATGTAGACATGTTTTGCTATTGAAGATGGTTGTGCTACCCACTACATTTGCTTCAAGCTCCTCGTCATTGCAGCGTCAAATTTAGTATTCAAGTTGTTTAAGGTTGAGATAATGCAAAAGGTAAGGCCACCAATTTATCATGGGTACCACCTAGGAGCTGCTACTGACATCTTTATCTCGGGGAGAGGTAAAAGAAAAGCATGTTAATGTGCAACGAAATCATGCAGTGGTAATATGAAAACTGCACATCCGGCAGAAGTATATACACTGAAAGATAGAATAGCAAACTACATTAGGCTAGTGTATGTGTGTAATGTGTGTAGGAGAAACGAAATAAAATAATCAAAAAGTGGGAAAAAGTCAAAAAGCAACATTTCGTAATAAATCTGAAACAAAAAAAAGTTTGTGGGAAATCCGAATAAATCCGTAGAGGTAAACTTGTAGAAAATCCAAGAGAAAGAACAAAAACGAAGAAAACACCATATGGACTACAAGTTCAAGAGGACCGTAAGCTTGGTGGTGAGGAGGACTCAGAGCTATGTTGTAGACCACAACCTTAAGTACTGACTACTAGACCGACTTTCTGTAGAAGGCAGCCCTAATCCGACTCGAGCAGCCAACCGTGGACCTTTGTAAAATTTTTCATACATTTCAATCTAGATCTGCGTGCAACTAAAAGTCGTAGGTAAGCAGGATGTTTTATAATGGAGGTGATTTTGTATTTTTCAAATTTATTTATTTATATATATATATATATATATATATATATATTCTAAATAATTCGATCCACAAGTTGAATATTCTAGTCGAACTAGGACTGCTAGCAACTTTAGATTATCGGCGGTAGAAACCCCAAGGTTGAGCCAATAGTATCTATAAAAATCCCCTACTCTATCCTCTCGAGGGTCTCTGAGTTGGCAGATACTATTCTAAGGGACCCGATTCTATATAATATAATTTTATCACCGTCTGTAACCTCACACACTCTACTTACAGCCTTGCTTATGACCCCACATATAGCAAGAGTGTTATACGTGTGAGCTTGTACGTCCTACACGAGTGCAGGATTTAGACCAAGAAGCAAAGAGAAACAAGGGACGAGGGAACAAAGAGGAGAGGGAGGAGAAGACAATAGCCCACAATATGAACAATTTCTGGAGACAATAGCCCACAATATGAACAATTTTTGGTAGAAACCCTAAGGCTGGGCGAAACAGAGTAAAGAAAGAACTCCTTACTCCAAATGCCCGTAGAAAATGCAAGCATAAGCCTGGAGAAAATTTTTGCAGCACCTCATCGCGCCAAAATTTGTTCAAGATTCTCAAAAATTGAACACAAAACTTCCAAAGATACCTTAATAACCCACAATATGAACAAAGCAAAAAAGAAAAAAAAATCCAACCAAAGAAATCAGAGGAAATTTTGGCAGCACCTCCACCTTTCCCAGAATTTTGGGCCACCGCTCCTCCTTCAAGCATCACCCAACAGAAGGCTAAGCCTTCCCAATGCCTCAAATACACACACACATAATGAAGAAACGAGACACAAAAAATGACAGCACCTGCCCCATTCAAAGTAAAATTCGGCTAACTTTAAGGAACTTCCCAAATGGGGTTTTTATGGCAAAAGAGGGAGGAGGAAGATCACCAACCCTCACCTGGGCGGTGAGCCGAGCCAAGAGAAGCGACAAACCTCGCGTGGGGAGAGGACAACAAAGGCGAAGCTTTGTCGCAGAGGAGCATCTCTCGTGGCACGTCGTGGAAGCTTTTAGCCAGGGTTTTAGTGAGGACAGAAAGCTTTGACCAAGAGAAGAGAGGAGTTCGGCGAGTAAGAGGACAGCGGAGATTCGCAATTCGGGATGTCGATTGGGGAAGATTCGGTTCGGCTAGGGCATGCGACAGAGAAGAAGGAGAGGGCTCGGGCCGGCCTCGCGAATGAGAAGAAAGGGAGGCGTGCGAACCGTGGGATTAGGGATTTAGGTTTAGAAATTTGGAATTTTTTTATAACACCTATTCTAATTAGTATTTTATTTAAATATCATTATTTTGGACAAAATTCGACCCTGGACGAGAACATATCAAAATTAGTGTCCTTTCTAGGTAAAGTTGACGTTTTGGACGCACAAGTGTGGTCCGTTTCGTCATCTGGGGTCGTTCAGACAACCTCGTCGACTATCGGGCCAAAAAAATGAGTCAAATTCATTTTTTGTCAAAATTTCAGTTTGTGGTCGATCATTTCAAAAATTCATTTAAGTTTTTTGACGAATAACGGTGCAAACGATGTGAATTGTGGTGATCGAACGTGTCGACTGAACGAATCACGAAATTTTGTGCGCGTGAATGGGCAAATTGTGTAAAAGGTCACCCTAAGGATTAATGATCTTATAGGAACTCCTTTTGAGTTCCCTCATGTTAATTTCAACCTCCTACGTGCTAGAGGTCAAGAACCACATGCAGAACTTTAAAAAAGTATAGATACAGTTTGGATTCCTAAAATGAGACGGGTCCCATTTCTAAGGCTCTAAGATTGTCAAAGGAAGAACCCTAAGGCTAGATCCTAAATCCTAAGAGGAAGACTAGACCTCACTAAACATGAGGTCAACACAGCCCGGTGAGCCTCTTACTTCGCTCCGACTAGCCACTCCGACCCGACAAGCATTTTTCTTAGCTCCAACCGGCCGCCCTGACCCGGTGAGCCTCTCACTTCGCTCCGACCGGCCACCCCAACCTGGCGAGCATTTTGCTTAGCTCCAACTGGTCGCTCCGGCCGGGTGAGCGTTTTACTTCGCTTTGATAGGCTACTCTGGCTCGGTGAGCATCTCACTTTGGTTCGACCGACCACCACGACTTGGTTGACCGATCACTTGCATGTTTGTTTGCTTTTGCATTATATCGCATGCTTGCCTGTTTGCATGTTGCATCAGTTATGTGTTAGCTTGCATGATCATTATCTCTTGCTTGTGTTGCACTTTTATTTGGGTCGGTGCCGCTACGACACACTCATCACTTTTGGTCACTACCACCTCAGCACACTTATCTTCGAGCCGCTGCCGCTACGACACACCGATCACTTTTGGTCACTACCACTTAGGCAAACCTTCTTTGAGTCGTTGCCTCCATGGCACGCTCACCTTTCGGGTCACTGCCGCTATGGCACACTCATTTATTTGGGTCACTGCCTTCACGACATGTCATCTTTTCCCGAGCCACTGCCTCACGGTACACTCATCACTTCTGTTACATGACTGTTTGCATTTGCATTTGCATGTTTGTATGGATAGCGAGCCAGACTCGTTAGGAGTGTGACCCCGTGTCGGACGCGATACCTTAACAAGTATTGCTTGTTGGGTTGTCTCAGTGAGCAATGCGAGTTAAGTCATCGGGATTGACACGAGTATGATTGTATTAAAGATCTAATAGATCTAACTCGTGTCACCACTCTTCCTGACACCCTTTAGATCCTTTGGATCTTTAGGATGGGGTCGGTATGATGACCTCGTCAAAGTCATACTATACCCAGACTTACCCCGCACTTAGATACTAGGCTGACACATTTTTCGCTAGATGATGTGCTAGGCTAGGATTTAGGGTGCTTAGGTAGTCTTTTTTATGTTTGGCTATTGTTCTCTCCTGGATTAGTTTCCTTAGCCAGACATCTTTCTTCTACAATGTGCTTGTGATGTGACTATATGCTGCATATGTGTGGTAGTGTGTTAGGGCATTTTTCTGCAGGCAGCCATACCTATTTATGTACACAAACACAGGTACTGCTATGGGGGGAGTAAGTAATGATTTTTGACCCTTTTGCTTGCAGGTGCTATTAGCTTCCCCACTTTTAAGGCATGGCTCATGATACGTTATTTGCATGTGAGCTTTCCCGCTGATACTTGTTTTCATGCAGGATTGAGTCTTTTTTTTCTTTTCTTTATGTACTTTTAGAGTCTAGGAGAGTTGTGTAGTAGAAATAAGATACGGACATGGGTTCCGAGGTGTTTGACACGGACACCACGTGGAGGGGACCATGAGCAGATGCTCGTGCCCCGTATCTTAATTTTACATTTTATATTGATGTATAAAATTAGGATCGGGCATGTACATGCGCAGGCTGGCTGCCCTTTTCTTTTCTGGGATATGTTGTCGACTGAGCGACTCTGGCATGTTTATTATTTTGATTTGGTTTGTTTTGCTTTTTTGCATCATATTCAATGCCTGCACTTGCATGTGTTTTTTTTTTGTTTCTTCTTGTGGATTATCTGGGATTTCACAATATAATCTAGGCTCATTAAGGACCCTAAAATTGTAAATTTCTACAAAATCCTAAATAAAATATTCACGATAATTAAAATTTAGGATTAAAATATTCAGGGTTTCAAAATTACAACATTTACTTTCATGCATATGTTAATAGGCCTCCACAATACTTAAAGACCGTTCTAGATAACTACATCATATTTATATGTCCCGAGGAGGAGCCCCCGTGCTTCTCCAACCTGACTGGCCCAACATACCTCTTTATAGGTGATTGTCTAGTGCGCCTAGGGTGTTAGAAGGCTCCCTGACCCAGACAGGGTGTGAGTCCTTTTGTTTGAAGTGTTTCTAATTTTATAGCTAAACCTCCATTTTATTTTCCTTCCTGAGGCATTCTTGCCACTTTGACAGGTATAAGTCTCACCTCTCGGAGCTCCAGCTTTTAGTCATAGGATAGAGTTTCTTTCCTTTGACCTTAGGGCTACTGAGGTTCCCGTGGACGACGTAATTCACAGATTACTGACTGGGAATCTCAGGACGTGTTGGGTCGACTACCTTCACGACCAAGTAGAATTAGGGTCCTAATAGCTGTGGATGACGGGTCTGTGGTACCCTGACCCAGTTACATTTACCTTTTTAGGATCACTCTACCTTCCTTTTATTGTGCCCCTTTGAGCCCTATCGCTCCTTGACTTTGTTGATATCATTTTAATGGCTAGATGCCGATGTGCTAGTGCCCATTTGGGATATGACAATTTGTCCTCTGCCCTTATGGCTCAGATGTGCTTTAACGTGTTTGGATATCCCCATCAAGATGATTTAGGTTATTCTGTGGGCCCCGTGTGCCGATGAGCCGCCACCCATTTCAGGATGTGAGAGACTCACTCTCTGCCTGATTGCTTAATGTGAGCTTGGAAGCATCGAGACTGTTCACACATGGAGTAACCTTCTTTTAAGTACCTATTGCCCCAGGTTCACAATAATCCAAGCGAAACTCTTTTTATTGAGAGTATTCTTGGGTACCCCCAAGATGTAATTAACCAAGTGGGATATGTCCAAACAAGCACCTACACCTTACTCTCTGGTTTTGAGTATTTTACCTAGGCATTCTTTCGCAGATATTGGTTTAAAGTGCTTTTGCCTAATTTTATTTGGTCGGACACTCTTAACCTATCCTTGCGAGGTTTACCATATGTAGGCTCTCCAAGTTTTGTGCTTTCTCTTGTTTGTCTCTTTGTCATATGTCCCTTTTTATTTGGTTTCTCTCCTCTTCGAATCACTAATTTGATTTGGGAGGGAGATTTATTCAAATAGGAGAAGTATACGTGGATCGACAAACTGGCGACTCCTTCTAAAATAAAAGAAAGTTGGGAAAAGACTTTATTACCTTGGGAGCCCATGATCCCTATTGATGAGAACTATTTTTGAAATGGAAATGAAGTATTAGATGCCATCATAGATCCATCTTCACATGCTTGAACTCCATTAATACCACCAACAGTTGGAAGTTCTCTTGCTTTGGAAAAGAAATTGAAGAAAATAGAAAGGGAACTTCAGATTATTATAAATGTAGTAGGAGATCTTAAATACCTTTTTGATCAACTAGATTGGAGAATGAAAGAAAATTTTGATCACACTAGAACTTTTGAAGCAGGATTAGTTCGGATGTTTGAAGAAAATGGGTGGATCGAAGAAAATTCAACAGATCAATTCCTGTACCGATCATTCTACAACTTACATGTTCATTACAAATCTATGGGAGATATCAGAGGAGGAGAAAGCACTGAAGGAGAGACGTAATAATTGAAAACTTTAGATTCTCCATCTATTTTAGAACATTATATATATTTAGTGTAATTGTGTGGATTTGTTTTTTTTTTTTTTTGCTTTAGAATTTTGAACTTTGATTGTGTGTATAGCTTTGTGACAGTGTTTAGTGTTGTGGCTTAATTTTGACGCTGATTTATAATTAGTTTGTTTAATATGTGTGATTATCAATTAAAAAAATGTGTTTATAAAAAGTGTACTTTCATATATAAAAGTTATTTTGTTATTGTTTGTGAAAAATAGTGTTTGTGAAATGTTTTGTTTGTAAATTATTGTTAGATAAAAATGTGTCTAAAATAGTAAAAATTTTTGGAGTAAGTTGATAGGAAATTAAAAATTAAAAAAATCAAAATATGAAATTTTTCGGGCCTTCAGCGCCGACGGCGTCCTCGACCCGACAACAGATTAAACCCCTAAAAATTCTTAATTTTACTATGGCCACAATTTTTTTACGCTTAAATCATCTTCAACCTTCGATTTGGGAGCCTAGGGCTTGATTTTAGGCAGATTTGAGATAATTTAGAGGCTACAAGCCTTCAGATTTCATCTTCTCTGGGTAAAAGCTACACTTTAAACAAAAAATTGTTTATTTTCACCAAGGATTAATCTCACATTGCATGGATCCAAACATATGGAAATTTTTTGAGAAATTTTTGAGAAGATCATTTGGTGATGAACTCTTATTTAGTGATTTGAAGTTTAAAATGTTTTATATTTTGATTTTTGGAATTTTGGAATTTATTCAAAAATTTCCAAATTTTCTTTAGATTTCCTATGGCACCTAGATCTAGCAAAAGAAAAATAGAATATGACGAGCAGAGATTTATTAGCTCTAGAACCAGTGCTCAATTTCATAGTTTGCAAGAAAATAAAAAAGTGATTAAGGACCGAGGTTTTAAAAATATGGGAGGAGAAGTTGAACGTTTGATTATTGCTTGACAGTAGGAAAATTTTTGTTATTTTACTGCCAATGCGATAGTTAGGATTGTAATGAAATTTTATGCCAACTTTCCTGAAGCTTCTAATGATTTTGTTTTTGTTCGAGGAAAAAGGGTGGAGTTTACTCCAAGAAAAATTAATGAGCTTTATTAGTTAGAAGATGTGTATAGATGTCAGTATCATTCTTTTTATGCTATAGATCAGGCTTTAGATGAAGTTATTTCTTTTCGGACTAGTGAAAAAAGGGCTTGGAAAGTAAAGAATGGAGTTAAAGTTAACTTTCCCCTTTCTATGTTGAATGTAGTATCTAAGGCCTGACATTATTTTATTTCTAAGAGGATGATTTCAATGAATCATTATAGAGAAGTAACCAAGGATAGAGTCATCCTGAACTTTTGTATTCAACAAGTGATGGATATAAATGTAGGTTCTATCATTTATATGAACACTCAATCTATTGCTTTGGGAGAGACCACTGGTGGATTTGCGCTCCCTGCTCTGATTTATACACTTTGTGAGCATCTAGGAGTTGATTTCAGACTTGATGAGGAGAGGATTGAGCCTCAGAGACCGATTGAGCCTACCAACATCAAGACATATGAGTCCCATGTTGATTGAAGAACATGAAGACAAGCCAGAGATATTCCTTCTACTTCTAGAACCCCTATATAGCCTACTTCAAGTTACCCCAACAATAGGGAGTTGTTGGACCAGATGATGATTCAATAGGGAGATATTTTGAGGATGGATCATAAAATGCAGCACATGAAGGCCAGAAATGCTCAAACTGATGATCTGATTTGCCAGAAATTTGAATATGATGTTGCTTATGATGATGCTTTAGTGAGATATCTGAGGGGTGACCATACAGTTCAGTTCCCTATTCACCCTACTTATACTCCTTATCAGCAGCAAAAGTTAGATGTCGATGATGAGGAAGATAATGACTGGTAATCTATTTAGTTTATTTATTTGTGTTTGTACTGTGTGACTGTATTATTTGTTGTGATGTTGTTGAAACTTTATTTGTTATATTATGTTAAACTATAATGTGGAAAATTGTTTTCATTTTTAGAGTTTAGTTTAGTTCTGTTGTTATTTTTAACACTTTGTTATGTATTGTGATTAGCTCTTTCTCAGCAAATTTTATAAGTATTATGTATAATTTAATATTTAGCCTTGTAGTTTTCATATTAGCATCTGCAGCATTTTAAAATTTATGTTAAAAAATCAGAATCTCCAACAGGTATGAATATTTTTTATATATTCTTTTACTCTTCATTTTTAAAGTTCTTCATGTAAAAAT
>NEWO01001901.1:19340-55609 GCA_003013225.1 Phalaenopsis aphrodite
ATACTATACTTTGGGATTTTATTCTTAACATCCTTCAAGCTAAGGGCTTTAAAGGGGAGTTTTTGTTTGCTCATTAAAAGATGGTTAGCTAACAACCACTACAGGGTTCTCATCAATGAAAAATCTTATGGTTTTTTCTCTGCTACTAGAGGCATCAAACAAAGGGATCCCCTCTCCCCTACCATCTTTATTATTGCTTTTGATTATCTCTCAAGGCTTATAAACAGGTTGCATCAAACTCATCCTCATTTTCAATATTCTCATAAATCAAAATTGTTATTATCCACCTTGCCTATGGAGATGATGCATTTTATTTTCTAATGCTAGTAAGCCTACTATCAAAGCAATGATGAAGTTACTTAAAGATATTCAGGATGCTTCTGACTATCTCTTTAACTTGGCTAAGTGCTCTATTTAATTTAGCAACAAGGTGAACAAAAACATTAAAACTTGAGCTTCTGATTACACCGGTTGTAAGATTGCAAAGCTTCCTCTTAAATACCTTGGAGTAAACTAGCTAAGGGGTAGAAAGAAACAAATTCAAATGGATGATGTCGTGGACACTATCAAATCTAAAATCAATGATTAGACAAACACTTTATTGTCTAATGGGGGTAGGCTCACTCTTCTTAAGAGTGGCTCATGTAGCATTGTTTTATACTCTATGCAGGTGCTAAAAATTAAGAAGAGTATCCAATTTACTCTTGAAGTTCTTTTTAACAAATTCCTTTGGCGAGGGAATATATCTTCTAAGATCTGGGTGAATTGGAAGAAAGTTTGTAAGACCTGCACTTCTGGGGGCTTGAGTGCAAAACCCTTAAAGACATTATAGACATAAATATGTGCAAACTTTGGTACAAATTCAGAGCTTAGGATTCTCTATGGTCTCAATTTATTCATCATAAATATTGCACATATACTCACCCTTCCATTGTTTCCTGGCAAACTGGATATTCTAAAATTTGGAAAGCCATCACCCTTGCTCGTGATGTGGCTTCTCATTTCATTTTTTGGGATGTGGGAGAGGGGAATATTTGCTTATGGAATGATCACTAGGGTTCTTCGCCCTTGTCAAACTTGCCTCATTCTACTTCTGAAGACGATCTTCTTGTTAGAGACTGTTGGACTAATGGAGGTTTAAATATGCCTAAATTATGGTCTTTATTAGGTGAAGGGGCTTCTTCAGTTGCTAACATCCCACTTAAAACTGGCACTAGGGATGTTCTTATGTGTAAATTCCAATGTACTGTTTCCATAACTAAAATGATATACACCAATCTATGAAATCACCCTAAGTGGTTTTGGAGAAAATATATTTGGCACCAATTCATCTCCCCTTCTATTTCATTCTTTATTTGGAGAGTGTTCCATAATTTTCTCCTCTTTGATGATATTCTGAAAATGAAAGGCTTGAAGATTATTTCTGTTTGCTACATTTGTAATAAGGAGGCCGAATCCCCCACTCATTTATTTTATGAATGTGATTTTGTTAAAAAAGTATGGCATCATATTGGGTGTTATTTTGGTATAAGATGGCCTACCAAGTTCCACCTTAAAAGCATTCTTGAAACTTATAAGAAGTTTGAAAACTATCACAAAAAGCTTTTCTACTTCCCTATGATTGTTCTTTGGTTTCTCTGGGTGGGAAGAAATAGTCATAAGTATGAGGTTTCTCCTCATACGCCTTATAACCTTGTTTCTCTCATTGTTGCTAACTTTCTCAAAGCCTCTAAAGCTACATGTTGTGCCTGTAATGCTTCTCAACATGGAAATGGACAGAGGCCAATTTTGATTAATTGGACACCACCTTCCCATGGTTGAATCAAAGTTAACATTGATGGCAGCTTTAATGGGTAAAATGCTGGAATTTGTGGCTTGTTTCGAGATTCTAATGGAAAATGCATGGTTTTCTTTGCTTCACCTTGCTTTGCTTCATCTCCTATGGAGACTTAAGTAAGAGATGTTCTGGGTACTTTACATATTGCTATTTTCTATGGATTTTCTAATATCTTTCTTGAAACTGATTCTCAAGTTTTGTTTCACACTTTAACGGGCATGCTCAAGCCCCAATGAAATATTACTATCTTGCTTAACTGAATTAAAAAATTGGTGATCAACTCTAATATTTCTATTCAGTATAATTTCATTAACCAAGAAGGAAATAGGCCTGTTGATTGGTTAGCTAAACAGGGGCATCAGAGTATTGTTATTGGTGACACTCTTACTCATCCTCTTTATAATCTGATTCATGGTGATGTTTTGGATGCAATCCTATATACAAGCTTAGCCTTTCTTTTAGTAGCCTTTGAATTGAGGCTGCTGCATTTCGATACACTACAAGGTTTATATGTTTTTACATGGGAAAACACTTTTCTTGTTCTGAACGGCTTTGTTTTACACGTCATTTTACAACACCTATTTCAAGAGGTAAATAGGTTTACTCTGGT
The DNA here is from genome assembly GCA_003013225.1 of Phalaenopsis aphrodite. Lineage (NCBI taxonomy): Eukaryota > Viridiplantae > Streptophyta > Magnoliopsida > Asparagales > Orchidaceae > Phalaenopsis > Phalaenopsis aphrodite. The sequence continues at coordinate 21,788 of NEWO01001901.1, forward strand.
TGGATCTTTTCCCTGTATGGGTAGCGTGGTTTCCTGGTTTTGGAGATGCTATTACTTTTTCCCCTACTCTACTCTCGAACAAGGTTTAATATGGTTAGATTGGATCTCTTACCTGTATAGTAATATTTGGTGGCATGGTTTAAGGGTACTTTTGGAGGCTTATGGCTCCATTATCTTAAGTATTATGGTTTGTATTACCCAACTTCAAGATCTTTGATGAAACTGGGAATACAACACAACACTTAACACACTTCTGAGCTAGTTGTAATAATTTAGGAAGAAGTGATGTATTATTAATCTATTAATTTGTTAACACTTTATCTAGAACAAGATTTGATTAGTACGCTGATACACCAAAAAATGTGCAATTTTATGTATAAATTCTATGCTTAAATTTGGTGATATTGTACTTTAAAGAAAGATATTTTTATATTTTGTTTCAGGTATATTGTTTTTCGGCATTTGGAGCAAAAATAAGCAAAAAAGAAGAAATTTGGAGTCAAAATGCAATTTTTCAGCATACTGGCACCAGAGGCGCCATTTTATAGAGAAACGATGCCAGAGGCACTAGAATCCAGAGATGAGCATGGAACTCCAATAAATAAGCGCCAGAGATGAATCAAAATGAATTGATGGAGGTTACTGACTATTTTTGAGATATTCTAGAAGGCTCTAAGTAATTCAAATGCCTAATGTAGTGGTTCAATGCATCTAGACACTTGAGGAAAGCTCTTGAATGAAGAGATATGTCTCTTGGATAAGGGGATTTGTCTTTTGGTGTGAAGAGGTGTGTCTCTTAGGAAAAAAGAAGGAATTTTTTATTTTCTTTAGAGAAGAGGGGCTGACGCCACTACTGAGAAGCCTAGCGAGGTCTTGGAGTGTGGCGTGTGGAGTCTTTGGAGGAGAGTAAAGAGTTAGGTTTTGGAGAGGATTTTCTTCTAGATATTGTAAGGAGAGGGAAGGTGAAATACTTCTTCTTCATCACATTTCTAAGAGAAAAATGAGTGTGATTGTAAAGAGGGAAAGTGCTTAAAGGGATGCTCAAGAGATTTGTTTGAGGAGAAGTGTGAGATAAGTTGTGTTCTTTCCTTTGTTTGTTTTATAAACTTATTTTTATATATAAAATCTATATTTTATCGTATCCTTTTTATTAATTCTGAGTAGTCTTCTTTGTCCTTCTACCTACAATGAGATATGGTTTTGTGAAGAACTAATATTGTTGTGCAAGGATTTAAATTGCAATAAATTGTGATGATTCAAACACTGATCTTCATTTACTTTTCTATCAGGCCAATTGAAATGTTAAAATTTGTTGAGAAACATAAGATCCGACAAGGCTATGCTTTCTATAAAAAGGTGAGAGCCACATTCAATTTCATGGGTGAGAATGTAGTCCATGAGGCTGAGTGTAAATAAATAGGAAGTATATTTTGATGAGCATAGAATTCAAGATTTTAGAGTAACAGACTAAATCCCCAATTTGTCCCAATTGTTTGAAAACTAAAGGGAGATTTTTAGCCCTCACGTGAGGGGGAAGTCAAAGCTCTGAAGTGGGAGCCAGCATCCTCTCAACCTAATAACAGATTTAGAGACCAAACTCTAGATTATTCACTGTTCCTTATGCACTCGATAGATGATAAAGAATAGGATTGCCCCTATTTAGCACAATACAATTTTATATAATTTTAAATTATTTTAATTATGTTACTAACCATAAACTCATTGTAAAGGGGAATGGTGCTTTCTTAAATTTGAACTCTTCACTAAAAAACTTTGTTTAGGCTTAGTAAGTTTAACTTTAAAGTTTAGAAATTAGCTTAGTTAACTTAGTTCTTTTAGCTACATTTCATTTAGCTTACATTAAATTTCCTTTAGATTTGCTTTTCTTACTTAAGTTTTTATAGTTTGAATGTTATGTTTTACATTATAACCATAAGAATTTATACCTCTTTGTGGGATCAATACTTATGACTCAACTAGAGCCCTTTATTACTTGAGTGATACATATACTTGCGTAATTACTAGGATTGGTTATAATGTAATTACGCAATCCTAGTTTATTGTGATTGATCTACATATTTACTACTTGTACTGTTGTCCGTAAGTTGTATTATTGAAATATATTTACAACACATACATAAAATCCACATCAAGTTTTTTATGTCAGTGTTGGGTAGATAATGGCAAATTACTTTATAATTTAGAAGACTTTGTTTGAACTGAAAAACTTATATTAAGAAAAATTGCAGTTTAATAAATTTTTTTATTCTTATATTGTACTGTGTTTGCTTATTATAAATGCTTATTGTGTTTGTGTATGCTTAGTTTAAGATATGAAGGTTTAGTACCTTACGATTCAGAGTTAGAAAGAACTATTAGAAAAATTCAAAAATAACAAAAAAAGTCGAAAAATTTGAACAAAATGGCTACAAACTTAAATAATCCAAAAATTGAAAAGGAAAATCATCAGAGACCTTCAAGAGATTATGCTAATCCCACAACAGATGAAATTTATTTGAGTATATAAAATCCTATTGTAGCTGCTAATTCATTTGAGCTTAAACCTGTTATTATCCAAATAAAATAACCAGTTTGGGGGAACACCGACTGAAGATCCTAACTTACATCTTGTTAGTTTTCTAGAAATGTGCGCTACATTTAAATATGATGGAGCTTTGAATGATTTCATTAGAATTAGACTTTCTCCTTTTTCATTAAGGGATAAAGCTAAGATGTGGTTAAACTTGTTAGCACTTGAATCTATCAAAATTGGGGAGAATTATCAGAAAATTTATTATCTAAATATTTCCCACCATCAAAACTGTTAAGCTTAGAAATGATATCACATCTTTTTGGCAGTTTAAAGGAGAATTAATTTATAAATCTTGTGAACTAATTAAAGATCTCCTTAGGAAGTGTCCACACAATGCGTTACCAGATTGGTTAATAATTCAAGCTTTTTATAATGGATTAGTTGGATCTCTCAAATCTATAATTAGCGCTGCTATTGGTGGATCATTGATGCCAAAACCATTCAATGAAGCACATTCTTTATTGAAGAAATGACTACTAATAATTTTCAATGACCCTTTAAAAGGGTAACTTCAAAAAGAGTAGCTAGTATTCCTGATTTTGATGCAATATCTATTTTAGCTTCTCAAATTGCTGCAATATCAAAGAAGATAGATCAATATGGGATGAATTATTTTCAGACACCTCTTGTGCTTGAGGAATATTTACTGGGACAAATGATAGATTCTCAATCATCATATGAAAATTTAAATGCAATAAATAACTGAACTAATAATCCTTATTTAAATTATTATAATCCTGGTTGGAAAAATCACGCTAATTTCAATTAGAAGAATAATAACTCAAATGTTGTAAATTCGCAATGGGGGAACAATCCTGCGAACCCAACGGGAAATTCCAACAACCAAGGAAATACTAACTATAGAACTCATTATCCTCTAGTTTTAATATCAATCCACAAATTAATGAGAAGAAATTGTTAATGGAAGAATTAGTATTGCAAATGGGAAACAATTAAAAATTTAAGGTGATGCAATTAAAATCATGGAAAATCAGTTGGGATATATTGCTACTGCACTTAGCAATCTACCTTCAGGAACTTTGCCTAGTAATGTTGAAGTTAATCCTAAAGAGCAAATCAAGGCAATTCAACTGAGAAGTGGAAAAGAATTAGAAATAAAAGTTAAAAAAGAGATTAAAGTTGAGAAAGAAGGGGTGAAAAATGAAAAGCCTAGTGAAGATTCTCATGTTAATTCAGAATATCCTATTAAACCAATGAAAATTACCATAGAAAGACCACCACCTCCTTTTCCTTAAAGATTGAAATAGCATGACAGAGATAACTAGTTTACAAAATTCATAGAAATATTTAGGAAATTAACTATAAATATTCCATTTGTTGAAGCCCTAGAACAAATGCCAAGCTATGTAAAGTTTATGAAAGATATACTCAATAAAAAAAATAAAGTTTACAGATAATGAGGTTGTTGCACTTAGTAAGGAGTGTAGCTCCATGATTCAGAAAAAACTCCTTAAAAAATTTAATGATCCTGGTAGTTTTACTCTTCCTTATGCTATTGGTAAAAGTTTTCTCGGAAAACCTTTATGAGATTTGGGAGTCAGTATTAATCTTATGCCTCTATCAATTTTAAGAAGGTTAGGTTTAAGAGAAATTTTACCTACCACTGCAACTCTTCAGTTATGTGATTGTTCAACATAAGTAGTAAATATGCAAATCAATCACAATAAAAATCACTTAGTATAAATTGTTTCATATTTTAAAATCATTAAGCTGCCAAAACTAGTAATTATGCAAGTATACATATCGCCTAAGTAATAAAGAGCTCTAATTGAGTCCTAAGAATTGATCTCACACAAAGGTGGAAACTCTTATGGTTATAATGTAAAACACAATATTCAAACTATAAAAAATTAAGGTAGAAAAACAAATCTAAAGTAAATTTAATGTATGCTAAGTGAAATGTAGCTAAAAGAACTAAGTTAACTAAGCTAATTTCTAAAATTCAAAGTTAAACTTACTAAGATTAAACAATGTTTTGTAATAAAGTGTTCAAATTTAGGAAAGCATCCTGTCCCTTTACAGTGGGTTTATGGTTAGTGAAGTAATTAAAATCATTTAAAATTATATAAAATTGTATTGTGTCAAATAAGAGCAATCATATTCTTTACCATCTGTCAAGTACATAAAGAACATTGACTAATCCAGAGTTTGGTCCCTAAATTTGTGATTAGCCTGAGAGGATACTGGCTCACACTCCAGAGCTCCCACTTTCCCCTCACATAAGGGCTAACAATCTTGCTTTAGTTTGCAAACAACTATACCGAATTAGGGATTTTAGTCTATCACCTTAAAATTTCCAATTCTACGCCCATCAAAATATGTTTCCCTATTTATTTGCACTCACCCCATGGATTATATTCTCATCCATGAAATTGAATGTGAGTCTCACCTTATTGTTGTAAGCATAACCCTATCAGAACTTATGTTTCTCAATAAACCTTAACATTTTAATTAGCCATATCAAAAAGTAAATGAAGACCAGAGTTTGAATCATCACATTTCATTGACAATTAAAGCCTTGCACAATAATATTAATTCTTCACAAAACCATTTCAAATTGTAGAGAGAAGGACAAAGAAGACTACTTAGAATTCATGAGGAGGATACGAAAAAACATGGATTATATATATAAAAACAAGTTTACAAAACAAACAAAGGAAAGAACACAACTCATCTCACGCTTTTCCTCAAGCAATTCCTTCAAGTTCCCTTGAAGAACTTTTTCTTTTCACAATCACACTCAATTCTCTCTTAGAAATGTATTGAATAAAAATCCTCTCACCTTCCCTCTCCTAACAATCTCTAAAAGAAAATCCTCTCCAAAACCTAACTCTCTACTCTCCTCCAAAGACCCCACACGCCACACACTCCAAGACTTCACTAGACTTCTCAAGAGTGGCGCCAGTCCCTCTTCTATAAAGTAATTAAAAAATTCCCTTCTTTTTCCTAAGAGACACACCTCTTCACACCAAAAGAAAAATCCCCTCATCCAAGAGACATATCTCTTCATTCAAGAAACTTCCTCAAGTGTCTACATGCATTTAACCACTCCATGAGGCATTTGAATTACTTGGAGCCTTCTAGAACATCTAAAAAATAGTCAATTACTACCATCAATTCATTTATATTTGTCTCTAACACCTGTTCTAGCACATTTGGCATATGTTTAATAGAGTTTTGCGCTCTTCTCAAGATTTTGGCTCCTCTGGTGTCGCTTCTCTATAAAATGGAACCTTTAGCACTAATTTTGGGGCCTTTGGTGCCAATATGCTGAAAAACTGCATTTTAACTCCAAATTTCTTCCTTTTTGCTCCTTTCTGCTCCAAATGCTTAAAATCAATATACCAGCAAGAAAATATGAAAATCCCTTTTTTAAAAGTGCAACATCACCAAATTTAAGCATAAAATGTATGCATAAAATTGCACATTCTTTTGGTGTATCATACGCTGAACTACAAAACGACTCAGTTAAGATATTTACTGAGTTAAACAAATTGTTTATCAAAAGGTTTATTAGAGCACAACATCATACCAAATTTAGAGATTTGGTTATTTAGAAATAAGGACTTGATGAAACTCTGGTAGATTATATCCTAAGAACTTCAATCTGAAATGTGAACCACAATTATAAAAGCAACTTGCCATAGAGATATTATTAACAATTATCTTTGGATCAATTGCTTTTATGCTGAAAGGATTCACCATAAGAACCTTTAAGAAGTTTATAATAAAGAGGCTAACTTGCAAGAAGAAGCTAAATAATTACCATTTCTAAATTAAGAGAATAAGTAGAAACCTTAGATGGTTTTTAAGAAAAGAAAACCAGGAATGTATTTACTGAGAAAGGAAAACAACCAGTGAAAATATAACCAGAGATTGCTAAGCAACAATAGTCGAAACAAACACAAAAGCAGTATCAACATCAATATCATCAACCTTGTAAATCAAATAAAACAAAGAAAGCTGATTAAGGAAGAATTCAAGGAACTAAAGAATTGAGAATATTCCTTTAAATATGAACTTGTCAACACGTTGTTTAAGAACATGTCCAAGAATCCAATATTCATGCTTTTTGGACCTACCAAACCTTATGAAATCAAAAGAAATGAGGAACCCAATTATTGTCCATTCCATAGAATACTCAACCATACCATCAAAGAATATTTTACATTCAAGGGTTGGTTAAAGAGCAATCATAAAAATGGAAATATAATCATTCCTAGAAAATATCTAATGAAACCAAAATTGGGCTTGTAAGTGTTATCTCTAGTGAAGATATGAAACCATTTGATCCTTATATGAAGATAAATGGTTGGAAAATAGTCTTATCTAAGAGTTCTTGAAAAATTCTTAAGCAACTCCAACGATAATTTCATAAGAACCCAAAGGAACTCAAATCTTTGATAACTCAGATTCCTATGTAGTTCTTGATAAAAAGAAAGTCTTGTCAGAAATCAAACTAGTACAAAACAAGTTGAACATGAAGTGAATACTTAAGAAGAAAGAGTGTGTAAGAAAATGGTTAAGAATGTAGAGAGAAATCGTTTTAGGCTTGTTAATTTGGAAAATATTCATATGAATTTTATGCCACTTACTCTGTATAAATTTTTTATTCCTAGTGGAACTATTAATAATATGAGTAGTGGTTCTGGGTATACTTTATCTCTATATGTTGAATCTAATTTGAATGACATAAGTAATAATAACAACAATAATCCTAACAATGTCAATAAAAACAATTCTAAAATCATATGTGAACTTACTAAAGAAGTTTGTTTAAATGACAACAGATTTTATGATAGTAATGCTTATTGAAATCAGGATGGAATCTTCAAACTCCAAACAATCCCATGAAGAGACTTAAGAAGACATGGAACAATTGGTAGATGCTACCACAAATGATATTTTTAGAGATCATTCTTTGAAGCGGAAAAGTACTGCCACATCGCAAAATACTTCCAGAAAAATCTACTCTAATCATTAGTCCTAATCAACTATCAGCCTTTTCTTAGGTTGATTATAATGTGTTATACCATTTAAGAAAACTACCATCAAAACTCAGGATTTACAATGCTCTGATATTGTCCAAAGAGATGAGAGAATTAGGGATTAAAACCTTATTAGATCTTAAAATCTTTATGACCTAACTGACATTTGATTCTTCTGATGGAGATGTAAACTGCTTCAATGAAGTGCCCAAATTGACTTTTATTGATAATGACCTTCTATTAAGGGCATCCAATCATAATCTATCACTTTATATTTATATAAACATTGGACGATTTTGATTGTCTAGAGTTCTTGTTGATCAAAATGCATCATTAAACATAATCAATTTAAGAAGCCATTCTTATCCTGATATTGATATTCAAAAACTTTCATCAGCATGATGTTATTCCATAGATTCAATGAGAATGGTGAAAAAACTTTAGGCACAATAACCCTCTTACTCAAATTTGGTGATTTCCAAACTAAAATGACTTGTATCATCAATTTAAAAACCTTATTCTATGCATTTAAATGACAACCTTAACTTTAAGAACATTAGATAGTGCCTTTTTCCCTCCACCAATGTATCAAGTTTTGGTGGCCTGGTATGGAGTACATCATCAAGGGTGATTTACAATAATTTTTAATTTATGAAAATGTGGTATATTACTTGCCAAAGAAATAAGTGGTCTTTTCTAGAGAACTACCTATAACTAAAATGTTAGAAGAAAAAGAAAATATTGAAATTAGTAAAAGGACAAAAAATGAAAATACCATGGAAGAAAAAGTTGCTAAAGAGATAAAGAAAAAGTTAGAAGGAAAAGAAAATGTAAAAAAAAAAGAAGAAACGAAGAAAAAGAGGATAGATCATCTAGCAATGATGATGAACCACCAATATTCATCTAATATTACTACACCTCTTGACATCTACAGTAGGTGATAAAGTTGCCAAGAGCAGAAGAGTGATACTAGAAAATGGCCAAATACCAACTGGAAGATTTTTTTCACCGAGTCTGAATAATGGAATATATGTAGCATGCATTGACTTAGTCTAGTTCAAAGGATGAGTCATACACTGTAGGTTGGTCTGATGAAAGTAAGAAAACCGTGGAGAATTTCTCTTGAAGAAAAAGCTAATGATGAAGAAGAAAAAATTTTCACAAATCAAAACAAATCTGAACCATATTTGTATGGAAATATTAAATATTATGTCAACAATTTAGCTTTATTCCCACTATCTGCCGATACTGTGGTAGAGTTGAAAGTTAAAGTATCACCCACGTTGAATAGTTATCAAAGTGAAAATTTTTATAAAGGGTTCTCATCTTTAAAGATTGAAAAAAAGTAGATTATGAAGATGGAATTTTAAATAAAATAGTAGAGCTCCCTTAAGATTTGTATTCACCTTTTGTTACTAATTTAACAAATAAGGACTAATGTCACACACATGGTCTAAGACGCAATCACACATCTTTGACAACCTTTGGAATTCTAAACGTAAAAAAGCCAAATCAATAGTTAGTGCATGATTTGCTACTATAGGACCACTACATGATAATGAATATCACATAGTAATTACTAAATTTTCATAATATGATGAGATCTCTTCAAAAAGAAATCTTTTTGATGATAATATTTGCTTAGAACTCTCAAAAGATCTGGATGACTTCTTAGTTGAGGATGCACCTCATGAACTAGAGAAATAAACTAAGTCAACTATTGATGAATTAAAAGAAATAAATTTTGGAATACAAGGCAATTGTGAATAATATTATCGTTTCTGGTTGTTAGGACTTGCTCCTGAGATAGCGGTCCATACGTTAGAAATTTAACCTGATATTGTGCCTATTAAATAAGCACCTTCATGAATGAGAGTCAAAATTTTAGAGCATGTAGTCACAGGGGTGAAAAAGTTTATTGAAAATGGCTTTATATGAGAAGAGAAGTATCTTCTTAGTTAGCTAATATTCTACCTGTCAAGAAAATGAATGGACAAATATGCACGTGTATAAACTTTAGAGATCTCAATAAGGCATGTCCTAAAGATAAATTTCTTTTTTTCTATACCAGAGCTGATGATTGACATAACCTCTTCACACATTATTTTTTTTTTCATGATCAGATCCTTGGGATACAGCCAAATTAAGATGGCTCTTGAAGATGGGAATCATACAACATTTTAAAAAATAATTTTAAGGTTATGCCCTTCGGCATGAAGAATGCTGGTGCTATCTATCAATGAACAATGATGAGAATTTTAATGAATTGATACACTAACAAGTAAAACGTTATGTTGATGACCTAGTGGTGAAAAGTAAAGATAGAGACAATCATCTATATGATTTGAGAATTATTTTCAAACAATTACATCAATATGACCTAAAAATGAATCCTTTGAAATGCGGATTTGGCATTACCTTTGAAAAATTCCTAGGATTCATAGTATGCCATCATGGGATTGAAATATACCCAAAGAAACTAAAAGCAATATTAAAATGCTTCCTTCCAAAAGTCTAACTCAACTCTAATTCTTTTAGGATAAATTGACATATATAAAATGCTTATTTCTAGCTTGTCAAAAAGGTAACATCCATTTTTTGCTTTAACCAAGAGGAATGATGAGATACGTTGAATCCAACGATATTATCAGTATACAATGAATATAATTGAACAAATTTCAAATGCCACCTTTTATCAAATATCGTATGGTAGTAACACAATTGCATATGCTCTAGCAAAGCTGGCTAAGGAGATAATATATTTGGATGCAGAATCCATGCTGATTTAAGTTCAAGATTGTCGAGTCCTCTGTCCGATTGATGTGAAATATATTTATCGACATCTGGAACAATTACTATAGTGATCATTAAAGACTCAATTGATTGAATATAACCATTTTTAGATTATTTATGAGAGGAAAAATTACCTAAAGATAATTCAATGGCACGTTAGTTAAAATCTAGAGCTTTATCGTATACTTTCATTAATGCCACATTTTATTGAAGTTTCTTCAGTTATATGTGGTTACATTGCTTAAACGAGTGTGAAGCCCAAAAGTGCTTCAAAGAGATACATTCAAACTTATGTGGAGTTCATCAATATGGCCCTAAGATGAATGCAAAAAAAGAGAATGAGCTATTATTAGTTAATAATGATTAATGATTGTATGGAAATTGTGAGACGGGGCCACCAGTGTCAAGTGCATGGTGTAGTTTTGCATCAACCACCAAATGTGTTACACCTTATGGCTACTTTGTAGCCTCTCTAATGTTGAACCATGAATATTGTGGTACCTGTCATCCCACTTTCATCAAAAGGGCATAGGTTTATACTTACAACATATGATTATTTCTCAAACGGGGTAGAAGCCATTCCTCTAAGAGAAATGAAAGCTGATCATGTATTGCACTTCCTTAAAAAACCATATTATTTATTGGCTGAACATTTCCCGATAGGTGCTTTAGATAATGGTTCTATATTTCAGAGTACCAAAGTTGAACAACTTTATGAAACATCACAACAATTATTGAAGATATTCTACAATATACTATTCTAGAGCAAATGGATTCACATAAGGGTTCAATAGAGTGTTTATACAAATCTTGAAGAAAACACTAAAAATTAACAAATGATAGTGGCATGAGTAGCTAGTGGAAGATTTATGGGCTTATGAAACAACATAGCAAAGACCAAATCAATTTACTCCATTTTCCTTAGGTTATGGGTTTGAGGTTGTACTCCCATCAAAAGTACAAATTTCTTTCTTACGATCACCACTTATTAGAAAAATTCTTTAGAATAAAACATCAAAATGTGATTACAAGAGTTAGAAAATTTAAAATAAGCCTGCTTTTCAGCTCACCTAAATCTTGAATTGTATAAACCACGAATGGTTCATGCTCAAGATAAATTAGTTCAACCATAGATGTTTCAGGTTGAAGAATTGGTCTTAGTCCTTAAAAGACTGATACTCATTGAAAAGTTGATAGTAAATTTGAACCAACATGGGAGGATCCATTCATTATAAAGAAAGTTTACCATGGGGTTCTTATCAATTAGTTGATTGAAAGGGTGAAAATCCCATGCTCCGCATCAATGAGCGTTACCTGAAAAACAAATCCATAGTTCTATAAGAGGATTTTCTGATTAATCTATTTTGAAATTTTAACTGGGAGTCATTTCATTATTGAATCTCTAAATTTCTAAAAAGAAATTTAATCATTGTTATCTTGAGTTTATGAATTAACCTAATCAAATAATTTGCTTCTTTAACTCATAAAAATTTAATCATTTTAATTCCATTCAATCTATTTAAGCATGAAAAATCTTTTCAAAAAACCCTTCAAAATTTACTCTAAATGTGCTTTAATTCTAATTTGCAAAATTTTCAATTGAACTTTTTATTTTATTAAGTAAATAATATTAAAAAGTTTCTAAACAAATGAAAAGTTTCGATTGAGCTATGGATGGAAATTAACACATCATTCTTATTACAGAAAAATGTCCGTCGACAAGCTCATATTTTCTTCAAAGATAGTGTCGAACTTGTTGTTGACCAAAGTCAATGATGAAGTACTTTATCATTAAATTTGGCAAGAGATTTGATGACTTTGACATACTTTACAATAACATAACTATCACAATAACCAATCCAAAAGAAGCATCAGACAAGGAACCATTGATAGAATTTCTTATGAATGAGGTAGCAATTTCTCAATTTGTATCGAACTAGTAGGACACCGTTAAGGAAAACTCAAGTGTGTGATTGTTAAGCCTTCCTTAATAAAAAATCAAAGAAAGAACATAAATAGTAGATTTAAGAAGATATACACCAAGTCAGCTAAGAAAGCCAAGCTTATAAAAATAGAGTCTACACCAGCTTTAGAGAATAATGCGCCTGTTGAGTTATCAAGATGATTAGAGACAATAGAATCAAGTACAACTTCTACATTTCTTACTGAGGCATTGCCAAGTGAACTAGAATAACTATCTTAACATCCTCATATCAAGCCTGAGGATCAATTGGAGCGGTGTAAGCAAATGTAGAAACAAAATTTTTAACACTTTGAATAGTTGAGATGCAAGATGCTTAATATTATAAAAGGATTAAAACTCTACACTAGAGTTTTTAGTGGCTAGGAGCAGCAAAATAATTGTACATACAGTTTATATATTGTACTAAATGGCCACCAAAGACTAATGAAAGAATGAACATATTTAAAGCCTCAAAAATGGATGAAAGGAAAGGGCAAAACAACCATACAAATCTAATGTTGTTACAACAATGGCCATGATCTGCTAGGCCATCCACCAAAAATTGCTTGCAGAGGAGAAGTGGACTAATTTTTGGTGTTGACAGTAATTTTTTATGTTTTTCATGTCTGACGTTTGTTTTTGTATCACAAGACTGTATCTTGTTGATACATACATTTTTATGATGAAGATCATCAATAGAGACCACATCACAAATGAATTAGTTTTGAATTATCTCGGTCATCAATGAATTTGTATGAATGACTTACAATCATAAAATTGACCATGCAAGCACATCTTCAACGTCATCTCTGCCTAATGAGGATACCCATATTGCAAGAGTTTCGTGTATGAGTTAGTGGCATGTGCATCAAAATATTTAAAAATTTAAAAAGGAAAGAAAATTATATATATTCTTTTTTTTACTTCCCAATGGATGCCCTAGACTCTAGCAAAAAAAAAAAACCTTTGAGAGGCACACATTTTTCATGACCCTCTCCCCACATGTGCCGCTCACCTACCCACCTTGTTCTCCCTTTCCACTGGCGGTCGAAGCTCTACCACGGGCCTACCACTCAAAAACATAACACTCCCTCATGTCAGTGGGTTGTCACTCCCCATCTCTAACACCGTTGTAAGCCCTGGCGTCCTTCCATCTAACATCCTATCTAGCATCCTCTTTTATGACTCTCAATTTTAGTTCCCTCCTCACTCACCATTAAACCAAAAGCCTTCTTTTGGATGATACCCCAAAAGGTCACATTTTCACAAGAATTTCCTAGTTTGCTTCTCTCAAGAATCATCTTACCATCCCTTCTTTCTCCATGCCACTGGTCCTAATTCAATGAGCCTAAAAAACCCTTTAACGACAGCTTCTATCAACAACCTGGTCCCACTCTACTATTATTGCCACGAGCTTCTCTACTCTTCACACAACAAGCTCCCTTCCTCTACTACTCATGAAATCTAACTCTAAATTTTCCCTTGCATCAAGGTCACAACATGACCAACCTGGGATTGTAGTGGTAGGATCGCGACTTGTAGAGATACAAAAATGCCAACATGCTTCTCCTTTTGTGCTGCTCCTACCTAAGAGTCTTGGCCATCTATCCCTTGGTTAGTGTCCTCCCTTATGATAAGATCTTTCTATCAAAACCCTCCCATTACAACCAGTGAACCAAGCCACCAGTGATCTCCTTCTCTTCCTTCTCCTTTAGGGAAAAAGCCTTGCCAGAGCTCGGACCACGGACGAGGTTGTAATGACATTGTGGCGTATAGAGTCCTGAGTGACCCTTCCATCAAAAGTATTTTTTGATCATGTTATCATATGCTAGAACTATTTATCAAAGATACTTGCATACCTAATGTGCTCTTACTCTCTTTCTTTGTATACCTTGCGAGATTCTTTGGGAGAGGAAAGATAGATCAACCACTTTGCATGTGAAGATGGTGCTTTAAAAGATTTAATGCACCTCCGAACATTTCGCAGGTGAGAAAATCTCCAAACCTATAAAATTTCATTTCTAGCTAGCCATTTAGGTTTGATGTTAAGGAATTAAGTCTAGGATTCCGTGTTGGATGAGATTGATAGGCTAGGTAGCTGTCTTTATTGATTTTCCAGTATGAATCCTTGTGATTTAACCTCAAATGTTTTGCATATTGTCCTAATTGGCTAGGAACCTAGTAACCACATGATTGTTCAACAGCTTCATCCCTTGATAAATGGGTTGAAGCCACCTTGATCTAGAGAATGAGGAAATCCTTTGATTCTCGTTGCATAGACTTTGAAGGCTGTGTCCGTGAGGGAAAACATTCATTTTCATGAATTTTTTCTTTTCATGGAAAAACCCCTTTGCATTTTTCTGGACAATTAGAGGCAGTCTCTTTGTTACATTGCATAACAAATGATAGCTACAACTTCATCAATTCCTTGATCTTATGTGAGGTCACTAGGACGAGATTTGTTTGCTATCAAATGCATTGGGTCCTGTTGCTTTCATGCCCTTCGTGATATTTTACATGTGGCATTTTACATATGTCATTTTGATCGTGTGATTATTTTACTTTGACAACCATCTTATTCCGATTGACTGATCACTTTATTCCGGTTAGCCACCCTGACCCGATCAACAGATCACTTATGTTAGATTGACCTGACCAACCTTCTTGTTCATAGTACCCGATCAACCATTCCTAGTCAATCAAATGGGTCAATTGGCCAACCTCATTTGCATGTCTTATTTCTTGCACATACCTTTGCATCTCTTACATGCCATGTTAATTGCTTGAATTTGTGCTCGTATGCACAAATTAAAATAATATTTATGAATGTTTATTGATATGTTAAAACCTATTACATGAACAATTGATTTATGCCTTTGGAATTTGTTTGCACATTGTGTCTCCTTGAGCACCGCACTTGTGATGTCATCGCACACATACACCACCATATGTGTGTGGATAGATAATTGCATATCCTTGTTGAGTGGTGGCTAGCAAGGATAGCTCATTGGTGTGCAATTCTCCTAAACCGAGAACACACCACTTTGATTCTTATGGCATCACCTATGAATATCGTAATTATTTTATGTTAATTGCTTGATTTAGGTCACGCCTTAAAGTTACTGAACCCATTTGAGTGCACAATCTATGAGCACTTGATTGTGTCACTTTGCATTTGTCACAAGTTTGTCATTTGCATTTTATAGGATGTTTAAATTGCCTTTTGATTCGTCGTGATTACTGACCCAACCCACAATTACATTTATTATTAATCTCTAAAATATTGCCAAAAACTAGTCCCAATTTATATTTAGCGGCTAGTGTGAATAAATGAAATGATATAGAAAATAAATAATAAAACTACATAATAGAGGTACTACGAAAGTATACATGTCGTTTCAGGTAATATATGATTTTCTTTAAACATGACAATATCGATCCCACCAGGAAAGTTGAATTCTTTAAATTGGATTAGTGAAATTCTATTTAAATTATAGGTAATATTAAAATAGAATAATGTCGATATGATTGCAAAGTTTAAAACTAAAGTAAAGCAAAAAGAAACAACTAAGATTAACAAATAAACAAAGTAAATTTAACAAGTTTGAATATTATTAAATGATGTTTCCCCTTGCAAAGAGATATTAATCTTTGTAGAATTTTATTGACTAAAAAAAGATGATGTATTGTGACAAATAGAAGCATTCCTATTATTTACCCCCTTCTAGTGCTAACAAAGAACATGGGCTAATTTAGAGTTTTCACCAGCTTGTGTAGTAGTTCTGAGTAGATTCTGACCTCTCATCTCCAGATTACCCACTGTGCCTTCTCTATAGGACCTACTTGGGACCCTTAGGATCCAAAATCTAAACCCAATTGATAAAAATGATCTAGTCTGTCACCCTAGAAACATCAATTCTACGCCCATCAAAACTTATCTTCTTATCTATTTGCACTTTCCCTTAGGTGATCACAACAGCCTTGCCCAGAATGAAGTCTGACACTCACTGGTTAGGAGAAATCTAAGCCCTACCGGGTCTTTATGTTTCTTAACGGATTTTAACCTCACAAGTGGCCAATATGTAAGTTCAATGAAGAAAGGGTGAAAATGTCATAACAATTTTTTAAAGTAAAAAAGAAATCTTTAAATCATTCTCATCCCACAAGATTAATTCTCAAACGCAAGAAGAAAAAGGAAGCTACTCAAAATTAGTAGAGAATAAACAAAAATACATAATTGTTATTGAAATCCTAGTCTTAGAAACAAAAATCTAAACACAAATACAAAATACCTTATATCTTCTCCCCAACACAAATACTAGAGTCTCTTTAAAGATTTTTCTAAACTCTTACTCTTACAAACACTAAACACACCTAAAATCACACTCAAATGCTGCCCAAAAGTCCTCTTTTTTGTCCCATTTTAGTCCCTTTTAACAGATCTCTGAAAATAACCAAGGGTTGCTTCAGAAACCCCTTCAAATGTGGCCAAATTCATTGAATCTTCTAGAAGGGTAGTTATTGGCACTATAACACCAGTCTAGGCACTATAGAGCCCATTACGCCCGCCTGTGGTGCTATAACACCAGGGGGCGGCGCTATGACACCATATAAAGTGCACCATTTTTGCTCATTCTCCCTTCATTTACTCTAAAAGTCCATTCCATGTACCTGAAACTAAGAGCATACAAAATACCTTCCTTTAAGTGCAATCTAACTAAAAATATGTATAAAACGATCATAAAGTAAGCACTAAAAACAGGTAATTTTAAGGTGGATCATTCCCCCAAACTTAAACATTACTTTTCCTCAAGTAAATTCTTTGTACTATTTAAAAATTATAATTTGTTGAAGTAAGTTTAACTTATAGATTTTTATAGTTTTTGTTTTATAAATGTGATATCAAAATTTTAGAAAAAATTTTTTATAATTTAAGTTAAAACTAAAATGTAAGAATATTTAGTAGTCAAGTCTATGAGTTCAGATTTTCTATTTATTTCAAGAATAAATGCAATTTTTTTCATATTTTGAATGCTTAGAAGTATTACAGTAAAAAAACTTCATGAGGACTTTATTAGTAAGGATGCTAATACTTTAAGCCTTAATTCAGAAATGTAATTAAGTTCCTTTCCTTAAGTTGATTCAAGTGCAGCCAATTTTTTTATAGGCATCTCCTCAAGCTTCTCCTCACATATTTTTTATTTTTGCTCTTTCTTTCTTTTTATTTTGATTTTTGCTTTTTCATTTTTTCTTTAGGATATTTTCAATCATTTCTTTTTCTTTCCATGTCATGTGAAGATTACTATATCCAGATAACTTTTAATGATTTTGAGCTGCACCATCTTTTTCTTAGTTAAAAACTTTTCACATTTCCTTATTTTGACAAAATTATATTAGCTTTGAAAAAAAATCTTTCATAAAGTCTCAATTCCTTCTTTTTGAAGTAAATGTTTAAGACTCTTATTTTTTCAAAAAAATACAATTTTCTTTACTTTAAATAGTAAAAATATAATCTTATATTCTTATACTAAATATCTTAACTCTAAATCTAACCTTTATTACTAAAAAAATTAACCTAAGTTTTCTATAAATTTTATAAAATTCAAAATATAGCTATCTAAACTTAACCTACATACCACAAATTATGTTAAATTATTAATTAAAAAAAATATAGTTCCCTGAAGACAAATAAAGTTTTGTTTTAAATATTTTTCTTTCTTTTTCTTCTCCCCCAAACTTAAATTTTTAATTAATTTGAAGTAGGATAATTCTTGAAGAAAGAAAAAAATAAAGTTTAAAACAAGAGAATAGTACAAGTACAAGTAATAAAGACAAGTGAAATTAACATGTCTAATAGAAATAAAAGACTTTTATAGCATTTAAACTGAATGTAATAGGTAAAAATATAGTATAAAAATATAGTGCAATAAACATAAATTTACTAGTTCAATACAAATGCAAATCTAGACTTTAAAAACATAAAAACTCTAACAAGTAAGCAACAACAACTGACCACCGGAAATCTAAACATAAAAGCAAAACACATAAAAAAAATTAACAAACAAAACTACTCATCATCTTCACCTTCATCACTATCTTCATCATCACCAAAATTTAAATCCTCCTTCATATTATCAGGAAAAAAATGTGTATATCTAGGGCAAGTAGGAAATACTACAGTATGGTCGCCCCTTAAGAAATTTTCGAACGCCTCTTGATAAGCAATATCAAAATCAACTCTCTTCTACATATACTCATCATTATAATAGAGACGGGCTTCTAAACTTTTCTGCTGATTCTTTAATGTTAATATATCCCCTCGTTGGATAAATAATTTCTCCACTATAATATCAAGTGAACTAGTACTAGAAGTAAAATGTATAGAAGTTTAAGCTGAAGCTGATGTGGAAGGAATATCTGAGCCTCTACTTCTAGATCTTATTCCAGTATACTTTCCATACATCTCCAGATTTGTTTTCTCAATAGAGTTATGAGATGGTAAGACTTCTTCTCAAGTCTCATATTTCACTCCTGATTCAACACACATGGTAGTAATAAGAGCAGGAAAACACATACATCTATTTGTTCCTCCTCATGAATAAATACACATATTCTTGTAAATCAAAGAGCCAACGTCAATTAATTTATTCATCTGAATGCAATAATTCAATGTAACTCTTTCTTAGGTTACCTCACTAAAGTGATTAGTAGGAAGCAATCTACCAGAAATAAAGTAGTGTCATGCACGAGAGTGAACATTAAGTTTCGAGAAAGAAAAGTTTTCCCAACGTCCATTCTTAATCTTCCAAACTCCATTACCACCAGTTAAAAATCTCATAATTTCGTCCATTTCATTATCTGTAGGATGGAACTCAGAATAAAATTAAGCAGTGACACTATGTAGCTTGTAAATATGATTGATCTGAACATCACTATTATCAACATACTGCCCTCTCACATAAACCAAATCATCAAATTAATTTGGCAAATTTGCATAAAATTCACAAACAACAAAAATCACAACAATGATAGTGAAATAGCAAAAGCTCTCCCACTATTGTTCCACAATCAAATATTCAACTGATCCACCAGGATGATGAAAACTTCATTCTGTAATCAATTTCTTAGATTGCAAATCACTGCATCTGTAGATACTCCCTTTTCTTTTCCTCACTTTGTTTTAAGAGCCAAAATAGATCTAGAAAATTCCAAAAAAATACAAATAAATCTCAAATATATGATTTTTTTCCTCCAACAAACACATTCTAAACTAAATAATCATTCACCCATGAATTTCTCACTATTTCAAACAAATTTTAAGATTTTTGGGCAAACCCATAATGTGGAAGAAATCAATGGTGAAATAAAAAATTTTCAAAGCCAAGATGAAAATCTTACCTAAAGATGACAAAGTTTAGAGTTTAAAGTTCAAACTCCAAGCCAATCAAGCACAAATCCAAGACCTATGGGAGAAAAATGTGAAGTTATGGAGGAAGGAGATGAACCAAGGTAAAAAATGGAGCAAACGACAATCTCCGTTTAAAAATATGCTTTTAGTTTGGTTCGACGCTATAGCGCCATTCCAAATGTTGACCTCACTTTTGGTGGAGGTTTAGTTTTTCCTCTTTAGTAGCCTATGGTCTAACCATAGGACTTTCTTATTGACTATTCCTAGAAAACTAGAAAAGGAACCCTCACTATTAGAAATTCTAAACTTCTATTTACTCAACTTGAAGTTCCACATATTGGTCATAACCTCTAGCACTTAGTAGGTGTAGCCAGTATGGGGGAGCTCAAAAAGAGTTCCCATAAGATTGCTTGATCTTAGGGTTGACCCTGGGTGTTGTTCTGGGGCTTTTTCATTCACCACACTCACTATAACCTATATCCACTCACAATCCCAAACCCAATAATTCTTAACTTTGATCCCTTGATCTTTTGGGAGACTCATGTAAGTGGTCCCCTAAATCCACTAGCGCTAGGCTTTTTGACATTTTGGATAAGAGTAGTACATAGAGGACCCAAATGGGGATTTCATTGGTCCATAGCTCACATATGGTGGTTGGCTCCCCAATTTTGCTAAAATATCTAACTTGGCCATATGACCCTAAATCCCCCAAGTTACCTAAATACCCTTGAAACCTTAAATTTGGTCAAAATCCTCAAATTCACCCAAAATACCCAAATATGTTCAAAAATCATTTTAAACCATTTCAAAATGCCCAAATTTGTTCAAAAATCATTTTAAACCATTTCAAAATACCTAAATTGACCAAATCCACCAAAAAAAATAAAATTACCAAAATACCCCCTAAAATTGCCAAAATTACAAAAATACCCTTGGCACCCCAAACTTTTATAAAACCTCCAAAATCACTCAAAATGTCTCAAAAACCAATTTTAACCATCCAATTAACCCAATTTGACTAATTTGAATATTTTGACCAAAACCCCAAATTGCCTTTAAAAGCCTAATTTCCCCAAATTTACCTCAAATGTCTATCAATTTGATCCCAATTTCCCTTAATTTCAATTATAAACTCAAATTCACCCTTCATATGATCAATATAAACTAAATATAACCCTAATTGCCCCATGCTTTGAGCTCAATTTTGATATAAGTCAAACGCTCAATTTTGGCCCTATGACCTAATCTCACCTAATTGAACCACATGGCCTACTCAATTTGCCCAAATTGGAATCCTAAACTCTTCATAACACTCTTACACACTAAAATTGACCTTCAATTGGCTTTGGGGGAGCCTCAATTACATTTAATTTTGACCCAAGTCCAAAAATCCCCAAATTTGTCCCAAATTGGCCATGCCTCCAAATTCCACCAAATTGATTGGCCTAACCCCAAAATTGACACCCAATTTATGTTGAAAACTCCTCATGAAATTCATATA
Source organism: Phalaenopsis aphrodite (assembly GCA_003013225.1). NCBI lineage: Eukaryota > Viridiplantae > Streptophyta > Magnoliopsida > Asparagales > Orchidaceae > Phalaenopsis > Phalaenopsis aphrodite. Next base: position 43,055 of record NEWO01001901.1, read on the forward strand.
GACAATTTTCAACAATCAATTTGGACTTAGCCCAACCTTAGCCCTACCTATACCCAAGTTTAGTTCAGCATGCCCAAATTGACCAAAATTCAAAAATCCTTCAAATTGAGCCCCCAATTGAACTCAAAATCATTTCAATCCTTCACCAAAAATCTTCATAACAATCATCTACACATTACCAAACTAATTTTTGTAATTAAAACACTATTTTATATTTAAATAAATCATGAAAATTGATCTAAAAGTAAATAATGATAATAAAAATTTAATCCAAAAAAATCATTAGACTTTGCCTAAGTATTTCTTTGACCTTAGAAAACCTCTAATAATTTTCTCATAAATGAAAACTTGATTTTGGAAAGTTAAATAAATTAATTTCTAAAAATCCTATTTTCTTGATTTAAATAAATAGTTAAATTAAATTAAAATTTGAGAGGTCCACATACTCTCCTCAAATGTTCTAATTACCTGATGAATATGATACTCTAAACCCTCAAAGCCACTTGAGTTGTGTTTAATGAGTTATGAGGTAAAGTACCCCAAGGGAAAAGTAGCCATTTTAGACGTTGGTGTCTTAATCAAAATTTAGGATTAACTAAAGGAAAATGAGTAATTTTGATCCTAATAAACATGTTTGAATGATTGAAATATAATGGGACTAAAAGGTAGAAACTCCTTGCCACCTTTGCACAACATCAACAAAGTCATATTCCTCCTAATCTTCATGACTTGGAAGATAATAAAAAAATCAAATGATTCTTAAGTGATGGGCTTAAACCAAGAAGATGATGATTTACTTTCCTTAAGCTCAAAGTTGAGGAGGATTTGATTATTTGATAAGAATACATATCACCTAAGCTAAAAATTTTGATAATCATCATTCCACCTATCATGATTACTAAGGCTTGGTAGTGACATAAGCTTAATTCCTAAACTCAAATTGATTGGATTTAGAAAATGATATGATTGGTGATTAACATCTTTAAACACTACAAGCCTGACTTTAATTGTGGGCACCACAATCTTAAATGACTTAAACTTGCCTTAAGGGCACCTAGTCACATAACCCTTAAATAAAATATCGATTGACCAATCGAGTATCCTACCCTTGGGATAATTAAATTGCTATATTTCTCTGAGTAACGTGGTATGCACATTTAGACCTTGGATGATTAATAAAATAATATGATAAGTCCAGACTGAACTTGGGATGTTTCAAGAGATATTCAAAGTGATCTAGGGTCACACCTTAAACATTCTAAAATTTAATTGGTATTCTGAAGGGAAAATTGGAATTACCAAATTTCATCCTAAAATCATCCACTAAGACATTCTAAGATCCAACAAAATCTTAGCTTGTGGTTTGGTTATTAAACCTTCATCTACTCTTACTTTCCTGCAATATTATACATACATATCGTGCAAGTACTGGCCTTTCAGGTGGTGGAATGAGAAGACTCTCATGGTACGCTTTTACAGTTTACAGTACCATTTTTTCTTATACTTTCTATACCGTGCTTTCATGCTTACAAAACTTGCATATTGAACAATGATGTCACCCTGCATGAAAACCAAAATTGTTATGATAACAGCAAAACCAAAACCAAAAATAAAATCAACCAAGGTAAAAGTCAACATCACAACATTCAAAATATAAGACAAATCAAAATTTAATCACAAACATCAAAAAAATAACAATTGCAACTAAATTAAGACTTCTCAATTAGGTGATTGGAAATCTCTCGGAGGAGGTAACCTACGGTTGCTAACGAGGCTTCCCACGGTCTAAATGAAAGTACAAAATTCATTAATATGAGTTGAGTAAATTCATTTGGACTAAGTGAATCCAATAGAAAATAGTGGTGCTGGAACGAGGGAATCGCAGGATCCTAACCGGTGTCACTCTAATCAACTTTAACATCCCCATAAAATATATAAAGAAATACACCATAGAAACATTTAATTTGACATCATAACCCGACTTCTTAGAAAACTTAAACTCATCTCGACAAGGAACTTGGAGATAACATTGTGGGCATCACAACCATCTTCAACAATGAAACATGTCTACATTAGCTAAACCATTCCTTCCTTAGAATTAAACAACCAAGCCATAACATTTCAAGGTTCTTTACTTATGCAACATAAATCCTCAACTTATCTTTAGGCCTTTGCACAATCATGTTGTGCAATATAAGCCCTAACTCATCTTAGAAATATGAGGTTATCATTTATCACGACCTAAATCCTCACATCTTCCAGGCTATTTATGAGATCGTTTCTCACAAATGTAAGCCCTAACTAATAAAATTTGCAGGAAGAAACATATAAATAAATTTATCCTCTAAACTAAAGCCAAACAATAGGACAGATTGGGAAGTCACTGAGTTTCTCCTCCGGATCTATGACATCCCCTAGTTCTTCCTCCTTTAAACTCTAGAATAAAATGTTCTAAATTCGAACTAATCCCCTTTCACACCTCTGCGTCCGATCTCATTGAAAAGTCCTACCCTTTGAAACTCCTTGAAGATAATATTTCTTGATTTTTATCGAGAGTCTTCTTAGGTGACTTTGGTCATTTAAGATGTAATTAACTTTAGGGGCTTGCCCTTATAGGAAGTTTTTCCGAACCTAGCTTAATATAAACCCTATTTAATTTTTAATATTAAATAAGGGAATTTGTTAGAAAATAAAAATGGTTTCACAGACTAAATGAATGTCATATATTTCTTAGTTTATTTGAATGAGCCTCACCCTTAAGTCTTATGTTTATCATTTGGGATAGACAAAGGGTTTGAGGTATAACGCTCTTTCATTTAAACTATGGAAGAGATGAGATCAATTTGATTTCATATTATTATAAAATTATACACATATGTAATTAAAATGTCTTTTTGAAGCAAGTGATGGGATTTTGATTCCGGTGACCGACAACTTCTAACAGGCGACTCCCCAACCTAACCAAAATAGTGTCGATAGCTTTTGGCGACTTCACTGCGGAAGTGTTTTTCTCTCCATTTAAATCAAGACACATTATCTTCATATATTGCTAATATGTCCATGTCACTCATAGACCAAATTACCCTTCTTTCCTTGGCATGCTTTACCCATTTCTATCTTGGGAAAGTACGGTCAACTCTTTTGCACTTCAGGACCGTCTGTTCAATCACCTTTGAGCAGGGAGATTCAGGAGTCCATTAAGGACTTTTAAATCTTCATGTGTGGTAGGACCCCCGATAGGTGTGTTGGTGGATTAGTTCCACCTAGGCATCGTGCGTTGTTGAGTTGGTCCCACATTGGGTCCTAAACACTTCATCTATGCCTTTCTAGTTTGATTTGCTATTTTGCAAATTAAATCAGATTGTGTCTTGTTGTGCGTACTCTTTAAATTTTCCTTATATTAATTAAACCTTTCTACTTTCAAACTACTTTTACTATAATTTAAAAATCTTCACCAATTAAATAAAGAATTACCCAGTCTACAGATCAAACTTTGCTAATTTTTAGTGCTCGCACTAGGATTATGAGGTACTAGCCAAATAGCTAACTCCAGAGCTTTCATGGCATGATGTAGACCAGGTTAAGTTATACATATTATAGATGAAAGAATGGAAGTTGCTTCAGCAAATATATATGGGCAACAAAAGAAGGATTCTCCATCAAGCGCCATGCCGGAGAAGGAATTTAAGCAAATGGTTTAGCAAGTTCGAGAGGCCTTAGCCCACACTAAGGGTGGTGCATTGGTTTTAGAGGGTAGACCTTACTTGGAAGAATTTGATGTAAAAGCATTCTGTAAGGGTTTCGTGTCCCCAAACTTTAAGATATTTGATGGGACTAGAAATCCCAGATAGCACATACCACACTTCCGAGCCAATTGTGGTAACACTGGAGGTAACAAAGCTTTACTCTTCAGAAAACTTGTTAGCATTTGTTCAGGGATTGCTTTCAATTGGTATGTCAATTTACCCAATAGATCAGTTAAGACATTCGCCGATATGGAATAATTATTTGTGAAAAGAATTGTCAGAGCGCAACATCATTTGTTTATTGGAGATCTCATGATGGAAAAGCAAAAGCTCAACAAAAATTTAGTGGATTACATCTTAAGGTGGAGAAACCTTAGCATGAAATGTGAACCTCAGCTACAGGAATATCACGTGATTGAGATCTAACTCAAGAGCATCCATGGGCCAGTAGCTTTCATGCTCAATGGGCTCACCATTAAATCCTTCGAGAAAGCTACTCTGCAAAGCCAACAATATTCAAGAAGAAATTAGACATATAGATTCTCATGAGAAATCCAAGGCAACCAGAGTATTTGAAAAGAAGTCAGGAATAGTGGCAACTGTCAATAATAAAAAACAGCTGCTGAAAATACATGCAAAAAATCCTTGTCAGCCTTCATCACAGCAAGCTCAACAACAGACACAACAATATGACCAGTCTAGCCAACAACCGTCTCAGGGAGGATCATATCGATTGTAGAATAAGAAAATGACCACTGAGAAATGTAGGAAAGTGGTGTATTCCTTCAAAGATGAAACCGTGCCCAAAATGTTCAGAAGTCTGATGAAGAAGCCTGAGTTTAGACTACCCGATCCAAAGAAACCCGAAGAAGTCAACAAGAAAGATTAACCAAATTATTGCTCGTATCACAGATTGCTTAGAAACACTATAGAGGAATGTTTTATCTTTAAAGACTGGCTTGAGAAGAACCTTAAAGAAGGGAATATAATGATCCCGAAAGAATATTTAAAAGAACCTAATAAAGGTTCCATAAATATGATTTCGGCTGAGCCAATCTCTCCAATTGACCCGTATACTGAAAAAGATGGATGGAGTACGACTTGAAAAAAGCTCAAGTGGGTCCTGAACCAAATTTAGAATGCATTAAAAAGAGCTTCCGTACAGAGTTTTCAACCTGCCAAACCCGAGATGAAGATTTCCTTAGGAGACCCGTCGTCGTCAAAGAAGAAGAAGAATACCACCACAGAGACTGATAGCACAGGGGGGTAGGATAAGAGCTACCTCTACTAAATTAGTTGTATCAGATTCGTGGAAGAAAATCCTCAAACCCTTGACCTTGTATGATTATCTTGTTACCCCTCCGGGGTCTTATGAATATAATGATTATGATTTAGGCTACGTTTTATCTGTTTCTAGTGATGACATAATCGATTAAGACCAATCTAACTTTGATATCGATCCCCAAAATGATCCTTAAATTGTACTTGAGTCTGATGAACTCATTAACAAGACCAAAGAAGACATCGACAATACCGCCTACGATAGCGTCAGGAGTAAGGAACCAATCCTCGAGCACCACGGTGCACCATTTATCATTAACTTAAGTCTTTCTGATAAAGAAAAAACACTGGAAAATTCAACAATGGTATCTCAAGAAGAAGAAATTATAGAAGTGAACTTAAGGAGTGGGAGAGTATTACCCCCAAGAACAGCTCCAGTGGATAAAAAAAATCAAATAGTAACTCAAGAAGAGATACCTCCACCTCTGCCAGTGGAGGAACCACATAACCAAGAGAAAATTGGAGGAGCATACAAAGTGGATTACAATGTGCTAGCTCATCTTAGGAGGTTGCCAGACAATTAAGTATCTACGATGCTCTAATCCTGTTAAAGGAGATGAGAGAGTCTCTGGTTACAACATTGCTTAACTCAGAGATTTGCATAGCTCAGTTGGCTAGCACATCCTCAAAAGAAGTTTGCTCGTTGAAAGAACAGTCTGGGGTAACCTTCACAAATGAAGATTTATTGCTAAATACCCCCAACCACAACCAAGAGCTCTATATCTCCGTTAACATTGGCAGGTTTGTCTTGTCCAATGTTTTATTAGATCCTGGAGCATCAGTCAACTTGATGAGTCTACGAACATTGGTCTATTTAGACATTGAAGCTCAGAAGATTACGGTTGATAAAATGATTGCTAAGAGGATTCAACCAAAAGGGAGAGAGAGCTCTTGGATCAATTACATTACTTATGAAGGTTGGAGAACTAGTAACAATCTCTAAGTTCCATATCATCGACACCGAAACCTCTTTTAATGCTCTACTGGGTCGACCATAGATTCACGAACACAACATGGTTCCGTTGTCTCTACACCAGTGCATTAAGTACTACAAGAAAGGACAAGAACATTGCATCAAGGAGGATTTACAACCATTTTCAGTCCATGAAGTTGGCATTCATGAAGATACCACCTACTATGCATCTCTGCAGAAAACTATCTTCTCTCGTGAAATTATGAAAAATAAAAGTGAAGATTCAAAAGAATTACAAAGAGGAGGCCATTCAACTCCGCTTCAGCGATCTTCCACCACTCTTTTGCAACAAATTGGTGGGGGTTCTTTTAGTTTGCGCACCTGAGGTCAAGGTCGGGGATGTGGGCAAGGAAGAACCAACTTAACTGTTGAACGGACTAGGCTGACCATTAACATTGGTGATGAAGACAGTTCTGAAGATGAAATAATGATGACAAAATAAAAGAAATCTTAATGCGAGATATCCTTAGAAGATACGGAGAAAAGCGAATATGAGATGATGTATGATCGGATAAATCACTATGTGAACACCATGACCCTTACTCTGATTCTCCCTCAAAAGATTGAGAGTTTAGAGGTCAAGGAAGTCATAGCACTGGTTCTAAGCCAATCAAGTTTTATCATGCTTCAACCTCTACTAATCTTGAAAACCATATAAATTTGGATGATGATCCTAATGAATTAATGGAATTACATTTTGGTTACTTTTCCCCTTGTGTATAGAAGTTAATTCAGTAGGGGTATTTGCCAAAACAAATGCCAAAAGATAAATTACAACTTTTTGAAAAATTATGGAATGTTAAAAGTCAAACTCCAAACTCAAAAGAGGGTCTCAGATTTGGTACAATAAGACTAGTTGATGATTCAGAATTTTGCATGGTTGTTACTAGCGAAACGGAAGAGGATTGCCTCGTTGTGGAGGATGAATCTACTGATCAGCTAATAGAAGATGCTCCACCGAAATTTGTGGAGGAAATTAAATCAACAATTGATGAATTGAAGGAAATTAACCTCGGGAATGAGGAGCAGCCCCGACCTACATTTATAAGTTCTCTACTCAACGACGAAGAGTCTTTAGAATTGATCAAACTATTAACAAAGTACAAAGATTGCTTCGCATGGAGTTATGATGAAATGTCAGGACTGTCAGCAGAGGTTGTAGTTCATAAACTTGGGGTGGACAAAGGTATGCCTCCAATAAAACAAGCTCTAAGAAGAATGCGCCTCAAAATAGAACAACAGGCCATAACATAGGTAAAGAAGTTAATAGACGCTAAATCTGTCAGGGAAGAGCAATACCCCACATGGTTAGCCAATATGGTGCCAGCTAAGAAGAAAAAAAGGGCAAATCCGTGTATGTGTCGACTTTTGGGATTTGAACAAAGCATTTCTAAAAGATGAATTGTTGTTACTGATACTAGAAATATTGGTGGATATCGCTTCAACACATGAAATTTTCTCCTTCTTGAACGGATCGTTGAGATATAATCAAATCAAGATGGCTCCTGAAGATGCAGCACATACAGCCTTCAGAACACCGATTGTGATCTTCTGCTACACAGTGATGTAGTTTGGCTTAAAGAACGCCAGAACGACATACCAATGAGCTATGATAAAGCTTTTTGATGTTCTCATTCACAACCAAGTGGAATGCTACGTGGATGATTTGATCATCAAAAGCAAAAAAAAAATAGACCATTTGTACGATTTGAGGATTGTGTTCGAACGGTTACAACGATATGAACTTAAGATGAATCACTTAAAGTGCACCTTTGGCGTTACCTCCAGAAAATTTCTAGGATTTGTTGTCCGTCATAAGGGAATCAAAATCAACTTGGATAAGATCAGAGCTATCTTAAAAATGCCTCTTCCCAAAACTTTAAAACAACTACGTTCTTTCCAAGGAAAGTTAGCATATCTGAAATGTTTATTTCTAATCTCTCAGGTAGGTGTCGGCCCTTCTCGGCATTAATTAAAAAGAACACAAAATTCATTTGGGAAGAGAAATGACAGTGATCCTTTGAGGACATTAAATAATATTTAATGACACCTCCTATTTTGACAGCCCCTATCTCAGGGAAACCTTTAATACTTTATACTGCAGCCTTAGACGACTTTCTCGGAGCCCTCCTAGCCCAAGTCAATGACAAGGGTAAAGAAAATGCACTATAATACTTGAGTCGCAGCCTAATACCATTGGAGATAAGGTATCTTCCTATTGAGAAGCATTGTCTAGCTTTAATTTTCGCCGCCCAAAAGCTCATACATTACATGCTTTCTCATAAGCTTACCCTAATCTTGAAAGTTAATCCATTGCAATATTTGATGACCCGACCAACACTCTATGGACATCTAGCAAGATGATCAATGATTTTATTACAATTTTATATAAATTTTGTTCCCCTCCATGCTATCAAGGGACAAACTTTAGCAGAATTTCTCGTTGCACACCCACTTCTAGCTGGGTCCCCTCTTAGTGATTAGTTACAAAATGAATAAGTATTACAAATGGAATTCTCTAGTGCGCAACACTGGAAAATGTACTTCGATCGAGCTTCATCTACAAGAAAAGACAAAGGATCAGACACAATTATACCAGGAAAAGCAAGGATTGATTTGATCTTTATCATGCTAGATAAGGGTATGCTAAGGTTCTCATACCGCCTGACAGAGCCGTGCACCAACAAAGAAGCAAAATATGAAGCGCTAATTACCTGACTAGAGTTGGAAATCTCAATAGATATAACATATATTGCCATCTATGGCAACTCTCAGCTCGTCAACCAGCAAGTCACCAGACAATACAAAATTTTAAAGCCAAGACTAGCAAAATATCACTGATACACAATGAAGCTGCTAGAACAGATTCCTGATGTAACTTTCTACCAGATTATTAGGGGAGATAAAGCCCATGCTGAAGTTCTAGCAAAAATTACAAAAGAATTAACATGTCCCCCGAAGGATTCTACTGATATCACAGTACAACGAAGACATGTTTTGTCTCGAATCGACCTTGATAGTCTACATAAACTCAAATAAGAAGAAGAAATGATAATTGCGGTTGCTGATACCAACAAAGATTAATGTAGGCCATTGATTGAATATTTGCAAACTGGAAAGCTGCCAGAGGACAAGTTTGAGGCACACCACATTACAAAAAGGGCTATGTCATATGCTCTAGCAGGTGATGTCATATATAGGAGATAATTCAATCATATGTGGCTATTTGAGAAGATCTGAAGCACAAAATATTGTTAATGAAGTACTTGCCGGATTGTGTGGTGCTCACTAGTCAGGGGCAAAAATGAAAATGAAGATTAAGAAACTCGGATATTATTGGCCAGCAGTGATGTCTGACTGCATGGATACAACTAGAAGATGTCACCAGTGCCAAGTGCATGAGGTGGTCTTGCACTAGCATCCAAATGTGCTACATCCAATTGTTGCCTTGTGGCCATTCGAGTGTTGGGTTACGAACATAATAGTTCCGATAGACCCTCCATCCTCTAAAGGACACAGATTTATACTTGCCGCTACAGTTTACTTCTCCAAAAGGGCAAAGGCAGTGCCATTACGAGAGGTTACGACACAACACATCCTTTAATTCTTAAAAAGCCAAATCTTCTACCTTTTCAGAGTGCCGCGAATAATAATTTCTGACAATGGGAAAGCTTTCAAAAGCACCAAAATCAAGAATTTCTTCAAACGACACGGGATAGACTAGAGATATTTAATAATTTACTATCCCAGAGTAAATGGATTGGCTGTAGCCTTCAACAAGACACTGGTAAAAATTTTGAAGAAGACACTAGACGAAAAAAAAAAGAGATTGGCATAACAAATTGCTAGAATTCTAGTGAGCATACCGGACAACGTTCAGGACTCCCACTGAGTGTACACCCTACATGCTCGTGTATGGGCCCGGGTACATACTACCATTAGAAGGTCATACGCTGTCTCTCAGAATCGCTGTCGCCAAGCAAATTACAACAGAAGAAAGTGCAAAGCTCAGGCTCGAGGAACTAGAGAGTCTTGAAGGAAAATGACTTGAAGCGCAACAGCACTTGGAGCTTTATCAGGAAAAGATAGTACAAGCTCATGACAAATTGGTCTGCCCAAAGACATTCAAAGTTGGTGATATCGTATTCGTGCTCAAAAGGCCTATTCTTACACGCCACAAGATAGATGGAAAATTTGAGCCAACTTAGGAGTGATCATTTGTCATAGAAAAGGTCTACGCATGAGGAGCCTACCAGCTAGTAGATTTTTGAGGTGAAAGACCCATGTTACCAATCAACGGACAATACCTAATGACATACCATGCAAGCTGACATTGCTTGACATTGTTTAATTTGAAATTTTGAAATGTTGATTATTTTGGGGTTATCTATTTGGCCAAATATCTGTGACTGGGTTCAAGATTTTATAATAAAATTAACCTCAATATAATGAAAATTTTTGAAATTACATACTTTAATTTTCTCTTTTCTACCTTTAAATTTGATATCCCACTAAATTAAAAAAAATACATACATAAATAAATAATTTCCTCACCAACATAAACTAAAAAGAATTTTCTTTAACAAACACTTTGTTTTGTTCTTGTTCTAGCTAAATTTCAGCTCACTCATGTTCTTCCTGTCATCTGCAGAGAAAAATGTCAGGCCAACTTTTAAAGATGGCTAAAACCTCACACTCAATGAGGTAAGGGCGCCTCAATGTGGCACCATAAACTTCGACATGGACTTTAGTCAAGTTGACATGGACTATGAGGGTCCCCTGATTGATGTGGTTAGCCGTCAGGAAAAAGAAGGGCTACCATTGCCGCTAAGGTTAAGCACCAAAGACAATTCCTCACTGAAGAGGAAGAATGTGATAGTAGAACAAGACCCAATAGAGGGGACCAATCGCCTACTGTCTATGATAGCTACGTCTACAGAAGGCCTAGTCACTACCAATGATGAAAGACTACCAGATGCACCTTTGCGGAGAACTCAGCACAGAAATGCCAACCGCCGAATACATAGGGCTATCTTACACGAAGAAAGAAGACTTCAGAAGGAGGCGAAAAACTTGCTCACCCCTATTTCTTAGGGGAACATCTACAATCCAAGCATGAGAGAGACCTCTTCCAGCTTGCTTGCTACAAACAATGAGTCCAGATTCGTTAAAGAGCTGGAGATACCACTAGTTTCAGATGTTTTTTGTACCGATTACCCGACATGAATGTCGAGATACCTGCACGTACACCAGCTATAGGGGCATTTGTGGAATGCCCGGGCTACAACGTCCTCCACATAGAGCTCTACAGTACTTTGGAGGAGTACGCATCCATTGACGATGGATTTCATACCGCGATCACCCGATGGGGAACCTTATTTCCCGCTGAATACAAAGCCATACATCCCGTAGTATATAGAGTCATACATTCCGCTGAAGACAGAAGCATCACCAATTTGGATTTCTACTGATGTTGAAATGAGGGAGGAACCTCGAAAGCCGCCAATTATCGGCACAGCAGAATACTACAAAATGAGTAAAGTAAACAAAAGAGAGTTTGAATTCTATGAAGAAGTTCATGGTTCATCAATATAGTAGAAAGATTGGAGCAATATACCAGGGTCTTCTCCGAAAGCAATGAAAGAAGTATTCTCTACTGCATCTTTAATCTAAGAGACAAGGGGTTGAACAGCCTGCTAATGGAGAGAACCTATTTTGAATCACAAAAATGGATGCGTGGAAAGGGCAGGATCACCATACAATATTGCTGGTGTTACAACTTCACTAAAGATAGACAAGGAAATCCTCTTGGGATTCTAAGACATGATTAGGTGGATCCGTTACCTCCCATGATAAAATGTATGATTAAGAGAATGGTCTGATGAAGCATACTTCCACCCGAATGTATTCCCAATAGCCTTATCATCAATATATATGATGAAGGCGACTGTATACCCCCGCATATCGACCAACATGATTTTGTGAGACCTTTCTGCATGGTGTCTTTCATGAGCGAAAGCAACATTTTATTTGGAAAAGAGATAGACGTCATTGGCCCCTACAAGTTCAAAGGATCCGTGGAAATTTTATTGCCTGTTGGTTCAGTGCTGGTTCTTAAAGGAAACAGAGCAGATGTCGCCAAACATTGCAATTCAGTGGTACAACACCGTAGGGTATCTGTAACTTTCTGGAGGATGGATTAAAACAAAATTCCATATGGATTCCAGTCGCACCCGGGGTTGGAAGAACTACTGTCATACAAGCTATGAGAGTGTTGCACCTCTTAGCAAATGCAAAGGGAACTCTTGTCCCGGAGCATGACTTAATAGATCAGCTTGATCAGGAGCTTGCCTCACCAGAGAAGTAAACTCATAGGATACCTTTTTACTGCATTTTGTCACAAAGTTTTAGTTTGTACTGTGATTGAAGGAAGAGAATTCAAAGGAACTTCAAGACATTTGGTAGAAAGGATTAGAGATAAGTGTTTATCTTTGT